>JAODAC010057243.1:0-119429 GCA_027575185.1 Mimaenictus wilsoni
ATTATATTTTTACAAATATTGTTTCCAGAATTGGACGTTGGAGGTTGGAGGTGCGGAATAAGACGATGTTCCCCTAAAGAAAATCACCCCAAACAAACCTATAAACCATTGGGAATAATAATAATGAATCCTTCAAAATGTTTAAGTTATGCCTATAAATATTTTAATTTTAAAATACATAAAGTAAGTTTAAAATTAAATTTCTGCGGAAAAATGAATCAAACTTTAACTAAACAGTATTGTTTTTCTCTTCTCCATTATTTTCCGACTACAGACGGCTTACTTATCGACAGTACGACGCACATTCAGGTTTCTTTTCTCGTTGGGATCAAATTCTCCATAATTAAGAAATTTATTTAAAAATAGAAATTAAATAAAAATCAGTAACGCAAACAATAAGTTGTTGTTGTCTACTGATAAGGAGACAAACAAAATTGGATACCGTTCCTGAACTTTTGACAAATATTCGCTAAAATATATGAGAAAAACATGTTTATGCATGCTAAATCGACTTATTTTTGTGAAAAAATGCGTTAAAGCACGTTGAGAGATTGCCGCAACGGTTCGGGAATTAACATACGATTTAAGAACGTTTGACAAATATTCACTAAAATATATGAGAAAAACATGTTTAGATGTGCTAAATCGACTTATTTTCGTGAACATATCTCCTTAAGCACATCGAGAGATAGATAGCTTCAATGGTTCAGGAATTAACATGAAATTTCTGAACTGTTGGCAAGCATTCGCTAAAATTGAAAGAAACACGTTTGGATGGGCTAAATCGACTTATTTTATCAAAAAAATACTTTTAAGCACATCGAAGGATCGATAATTGCAACTTTTTGCAATTATTCCCTAAAATATACGAGAAAAACAAGTTTAGATGTGCCAAAAAGCGCGATAAACAAAACCTCACAAAATATCGAGGGATAGTCTCAAAACATAGACCGCGATAAACAAAACCGTGTTTTAAAGATCGCGTTAAGCGAGGTTTACATGTATAATCCATTAGATAAAAATCAATACATACGTACGATATAACGTCGTTCCGTAATAAAATTATGATAAAAAAATAATGACATAGATGTATATTTTTATATTGACGCAGAGATTGCGTAAATTATATCCCAAGAAACATCGTCGCAACTGATTGTGAGTTTGTTTCGCGTGTACACGAAACTTTCTTACGCAAACAGAACACGCTACTGAATGATGATGCAACCACATTCTTCTAAAAAGTGTAGTCAAATTATCCAAAGAATGCTAAATCTGTTCCTTCCTTTGTACGTTTCATACATTAAACTTCAGTGTAAAAATCGACAATTGCATTTGAAATTGTTTTCCAGACCGACTTAATCCTGTTTATGTATGCAGCGTAGGCCTGCGAATGCCGGCTGCACGTACACGTACACATATACGCATGCAGGATAGTCGGCAGGCGCACGCGAAGCACCGCTACGCAGGTGAAATGGAAACGAGCGTGACGACGTCCATATGCGCATTGCCGCTGCAATGCCTGCATCCATGGCTGCGTCCGCCCAGCCGGTATAATGAGTCATCATTGCGCCAAAGGTGAGTCGCTAACGAGTTACAAACTGGTCAGAAACGGATTTAATTATTTTCGGATTTTCGAACATGTTTGCGCCTAACTGCGAGGAAAGGCCAAAATGGAATATACCACATACTAGTGTTTGGTCTTAATCCTAGGTCTAGCTAGACTTCATGTTGATGACAAAGGAAAGAGACAGTCATGGCTCTCTGCCTGGCCTAATGCTGCAATGCTTTATTAAGAGGAATGACGTCAGAAGGCCTCATAATCCGCGCATGCGTGAAAATAGCTTTAAATGAGGCTCGGTAACCATGTTAGTAGCTTCCGGTTGGGAGGTAGCAAGATGGAAATTTACGAAAAGTTGTACTTTCTCTCCAGTCAAAAATGGCTTCACTGGATTATTTGGTACGGATGATGTGAGGGTCTTAATATCAGAGTCTGCAGGCATAATATAGCGTTTGCTAACTTCATAATTAATGTAGGATCATCCTTTATGTCGATCCTATTCTATTTTCGGGAATATGAAGCTGGGGAGGTGAGGTTGCCGGTTGATGAGGAGTGATAGAATGTTGATGATATATACACTGTTTATTACAAAACATATACGAAACGTTTACAAACACACAACAAAGAATACAGTACAAATCGCGAGGTAGTGGAAGAGATGTTGACGGTACGAAAGCAGCAGACTAAGTCCCGAGGCTAGGAAAAGAAAATACATTGCAGCCTCGGGTATAGAAAAAGATCGGTCCAGGTAGAAAATATTGGCGGGTCAAAGAAGAACATGCAATGGTTAGTTTGGGTTGGCTTAGGACGAACATTTGGTTTGTGAGACTTTTGGAGAAACAGATGTGGGAATAGAGGTATAGAAAAGTAATTGAAATGTAAATACTAAATCTAAAGCATGCCAAAATGTGGCGGGAAACGCTACAAAGCAAAATCTTTGATGGTGATGTCTTTCTTGATCAGCATTAAAATTGTATGTCTTGGATGTCAAGGATTCAGATTCTCCAAGAGAATTGAAAAATATTTTTCTTAACATAAATAGCTTGGGACCTACAGCAGAGGTTTCCAAACTAATGAGGCCCCTTGCGGTCTCAGGGTACATGCGAGAATTAACAATAATAGCTAGACCAAAAAATTGAATGTTAATTCATGTTTCAGAGGGATAAGAAACACATAAATGTGTATTTTATACCTGAATGCTGTGCGTAAAGACTTGCAATAGCTAAGCATGTAATTGAATGGCAACACCTACTTCAGAGGAATCAGAACCTGCAAAAAATTCGAACTGGCTTATTTTATGCCTAAGTAAGTGCGATAAATCAGTCCAGGTAGGCAGAAACAAGTTGATCACACAGACTTCGGAGGAATCAGAAGCACCAAGAAATGCTCAACCTGAATGATCTTCATACAGAAAATGTGTGTTTAGTCCCTCAATAGCTAGTAAGGAGAGCAATACATGCTCTCAGAGGAATCAGAACCAATTAAAAATGTTCGTGACGGCTTATTTTCTTCCTAAAACCGATAAATCCCTCAATGGTTGAACCCATTCATCAGCAAACCCTTGTTTCCTCCATGCAATCTGAAAAGCCCGAAGAAAATATTTGTAACAGGGGGTCGCCAAAAATGTGTATTAAAGAAAGAGAGACACTGCTATAAAAAGTTTACAAATCTCGGACATACGGTGTCAAGAAATATGAAGGGATAAATTTCGACTGTTGTGTCAACCCGAATTAAAATTGATAGCTTTTTATGAAAAACGATGATCTGAATAAGATGTCCAAGGTACCTGTGTACAGGGCGCAAACAGAAATGTTATAGGTAACTTGATTATCAATATGGACACCACAGCAAGTTGTATCAATTCCGTTTTTGGGAATATAAAGGGGAATCCACTTACTCCTATATTGGTTTTGGGGATCTGGATGTAGGATCAAAACCGTAAACATGCGCAACTGCTTTTTGGCTCGGAATTAATAGTGGGGAGGATATGGGTAACATAAGGCGTCCTTGATCCTGGAAATGCGCCAATATTTTTCCACTCCAGTAAACACACTTTGAATGGAGGTCATTGCGGTCGTATCAGTCCGGCACTGGCTGCGACTTGGCGCGCCACATCGTCGTGGTAGAGGTGGATGTAGCGTTAGCAGGAGGACCACAGCACACTGCTTACCTGCAGCCGGCGAGCGAAGTTGGGGGCAGCTGAAGGCTGGCTGGCCGACGCAGCAGAGACGAGGCCATTCCGTTCGACGCAACAACAGCACACGCGATCACCGTTCGTACGTCCACGACGCGGATCGCATTCGGCAGTTTTTTAGTTCAATGACGCGCGGCAAGACACCGATATCGGCGATCAGCAGCGGCAGGCGATTCCTGCGCTAGTGCAACGCCAGCAGCGCGGGCGAATTGTCATCGAGGCAACAACTACTCTACTTGCGCCGATTTTTTTCGGCCACGCACCCGTTGCGCGACATTATTCGTGGGTTTTTTTTCGCCGCTCAGTGGCGCGTATTTGCGCGCGGCCTACTCGTATGCATGCGTAATCGTGCACATATCGATTTATTATCGCGGTGCGCACCTACGTGTGAATCACAACACACGCGGGTACCAACAAGTGCCTTCATCGCAATATTCGACTATCTCGCACAATTGCGATAGGCCGTGATCAAGTTTCGTACGGAAGGAACTCTACATCTGTGAAGTGACTACCAGCTGCTACCATTAAGCGGTTGTTTTCGGTGTTCGAGGACAACCGCGGCGTGCAATTAACACGTCACCGTTCCTATTTCCGCGGAAAATCGCGCAGTGACGCGAGTTATCGATTTACCGTCGATCGCGCTAATAATTTCGACTAATCAGCGTTGTGCAAGCTCATTGTAGGTACGTTATCATTTTGCAACATTTTACAACATAAGTTAAATTTAGAACTATTCGATATAATCATGACTGTACAATATTTTCTAAAAATACATTAGCAAATTACATTGTTTGACATTTTGCAAATTTTAAAAATATCGGTGATACTGATAACACATAAGGTTTTTCCATAATTTTCTGACACCTCTTCGGGAAGTTACAAAAATATGAAATTACAAAAAAAATGTTTGACACCTTATGCTGGTTTATTTTTTACTTCAAGTTATATTATTGATAATGTGAGCTTTAAAAAATGAAATATTAAGTGTATCCATGAAGCTCATCTGAATTGAAATGACATTTCTAAGTAGAGTCTATAAACCTTAAACCTCTATACGTAGACATACTTCAGATACATAGTAACATGATATTAATACAATTTGATATTGAAATATGACATTGAAAATATATACATATGAAATTTTGAATTGGAATCACCGATTACATGACAGTTTTTCTCCATGCATGCATTTGTAATCTATTCAATTTGAGGTATTATTGCCGCAACTACATTGTTTGATGTTGTGGTATTTTATTCCACTTTCGCAATTACGTAATTAGTTCTGGCTATTTCGGTGTTTCAATAGCTGTTATTGCCCTAACAGGTGCAGTCATGTCCCTGCTCTTTGATTCGCACTTCAAACTCACCGTTAGTAAATTAATTAGTGCAACCTAATTAATTTCGTTAATGACGGTTGCGTGAAGGACTCCGGAAAATTGACGCACGCATCGAGAATGTCACCATCGTCTCATCGTATGTTTAATCGCTGTCTCTTTAAACACGTTTGTTTCCGCGGAAAATGCGCCAGTTGAACGCGCTCCTCAAATAACTAATATTGTGAATGCCATTCGCGTGCGGTTCATTAGTCTGAATGCGCACGTTGTTTTGTTTGCGGTGTCATGCGGCGCAAAACATCGGCTGCGTCTTCGGCGACTTTTAAACCGACACTGCGCTTTATCACTTTGTTTGCAAACAGCGAGTTGAATGTATGCAAATGAGGGCTGCGAGTATGCGAGCGAAGATAACGAGCTGCGCAACCTGCTCGAATCACACACAATTCGTAATTGTAATTATACACTCGAATTACGCGCGAATGGCATGTTTCGGTGCACCGCACGGTGATTGTTCTGCGAGCGCAGTGGTAGTATTCATACGGCGGCGGTGCAGGTGGCATTTCCGGAAGTCCTGCGCGTGCTGGTTTGTTTCCGAATATCAAATCGCATTCGAGAAGTCAAACCGCGTGCACAATAAAGCGACAACTAATTGAATCCACTTCCGGCGCGCGTTCGTCAAGCCTGGCTAAGCTCGGAGGTAACTTATTACGCAAACAACCCATCAATGTTCTAGGAGATTCATATATGTTCGACTATGTGTGTTTTTTTTATTTATTGCCCGGCGAATGCGCTGCGTATTAAACATGCTGATGCCATCATCATCATTGTACCAAAAACGCGCCGTGCATTGTTTCCGTGCGTCCTGGAACGGGTAAAGATTACACGCGCACACGTTCAGCTCGAATAAATGGGTATTGTTCGATAAATAATAAAATAAAACGCTGGATACTGGGGACATTGACGCAGACCCGGAAAGCACGAATGAAATGACGAACTGCAATCACGCGAACAATAGACGATTTTCCTACAATTAACAGCTGCACTTGGCTCTAAAACAATACATCAATAACAGCCAGATAATTTCGTGCAATTAGAAATTGTGTCTTAATTTGATAGATTTTAGAACACTGCAGCAACTTGTTAAAATGTAAATGTTTAAAGTTGTTTGCAAGGTTTTTACTTATAGTTGGAGTATGTAAAGCTAATGAAACTGGCATACTAAAGGGAATTACATCCGAGTATCTCACTCTCTCTCTCTCTCTGTTATAGTAATGGCAGAATTCCTAGAATTTGACTGGAAGACACGTATGATTTCACGCGATAGGCACATCAACGAGATCAAAGAGACGCTGAATAAGAAACAGGTGGATAATGCGACTGCTATCACGGCATTGCGTTCTTTTATTCAGGGAGGCAATGATGGGCGTCTGAAGTCGGACATTCCGCAGGACGACAGCACGCTGCTGCGTTTCCTCTACGCACGGAAGTTCAACATTCCGGATGCGTATCTTCTTGTTCAGAATTACAATATGTACAGGCAGCGTAATCCTGATCTGTTTACGAATTTGAACTCGAATGCTGCTGATGTGCGTAAGGCCTTCGAGAATGTACTGCCCGGTGTTCTGGGTGCGCGCGATCGAAAGGGACGCACCGTGCTTATCCTGCACGCTACCAATTGGGACTGTAGTTATTCTCTGTCAAGTGTGTATCGTGCGTTGCTCGTCGCCCTCGATCTGCTCATCGCCGATGTTCAGAATCAAGCGAACGGTTTCGTCGTTGTCGTTGACTGGACAGAGTTTTCTCTTCGTCAGACTGCCAACCTCAAGCCGTCTGTACTGAAGCTGATGATCGAGGGTCTGCAAGATTGCTACCCGGCGCGCTTCAAGGGTGTTCACTTCATCGGTCAGCCCTGGTACGTCGAGGCGGCCCTCACAGTCATCAAACCCTTCCTGAAGGACAAGATCAAGGAGCGAATCTACGTGCACGGTAACAATCTCAGCACGCTGCATGACTACCTGCCCCGGGACATTCTGCCTACGGAGCTCGGTGGCGATCTCGCCACCTACAACCCAGCGGTGTGGATCAGCAATATAGATCGGCAAAAATGACCGCCACCCGCACGATTCACAACCGCATCAATCTCATATCACATACGCATAGCAATGATGAAGCTTCTAGTTCACTCTCGACGAAAAGTAATCTTTCTACAAATATTGTTCTGTGATGAAAATACTGCTCGAATCTTTGCTAAATTACTTGATTTCGGAATAGTATTATTATTGATTAGGAATTTAGGCGACAAACAAGGGCTGAAAATTGGTATTGCTAAATCGATCAGACCTTGGAGATTATGATAAGTATCGTGCGGGCCGTGGGCGCTGGGATGATGTATTGTGGAGCAAGTCACGCTGATTACGATTCTTTATATTTTCTATTCAAGTTTAGCGCGCTTTTGATATATTGCGTATTTTTGTAATTACACAAAGATGAGTCTCGTTGACTGGTGACAATAATGGTGACAATAAATTATTTAAAAATTCTGTGGTATTCACATACAACTATAAAATAAATAAATATTTGTAAATTATGATGTGCAACATACGGTGCTTTATTTTTCATACTCCACGGCAGGTACACCAATTTACTTAGGTTTTAACAGGTAAGTGATAGATAAATTAGAATCTGCGATGCTAAGTATTTGCAATATTTCCAGATAACCAATTATGATGTAGGTAAAAGCCTTTATTCTTTTCGGTCGACATCAATATAGTTCTTGCTTTCAGTATGTTCTGCAAGTAATCATCAAATATCAATAAATATTTTTATGAATACCTAAAGATATAAGCTGATCCATACATAAAAGTTTCTTGAAAATGCCACAACGTTAAAACGAACTAAAATAAGGCAATGCGTCAATTATCACGTGCGATGGTGATAGAATTAGTATCATATTAGTACACGCAATCTCGGTATCCCCGCGTTACGTGCTCTACCGTAATCTCAGTAGGCGCATCTTCGTTGATGTCCAAATGATCGAATAGAGATATGAAATAATCCTTCAAACCAATATGCACGGGCTCACCACATACATTGTAAAAATAAACTGCTGCGATTTTGTCGAGGTCTTCTTGAAACCCGGGATCGCGATTAATTGACTTTTCATACTTTTGACACAAACATTCGAATAACGAAAGGTCGTGCGATCTGCACGCCAATAGCAGGAACCATGTAAAGTTTAGCAGGGGTAGTTTGAACGGGGTTTCGAAAGGTTTAAGAAACGGATGATTATCGACGTAGGTTATCAGAGTATCAATGGCCGAATTGTCGTCACCGATACACAATAATTGCAAGACCGCTTGCACCAAAAATATATCGACTTCACTCGGATAACCCGATCGCATGTGAAGTTCGATGAGAGTCAGTGCGAACCATCGTCCGTTCTTGGCATACAGGAAGTGCTTGCGCGCCTCGCGGTAATCCTGCTTTAGGTAGAACATGTACGCAAGGTCCTGGGGGCAATTTATGCTAATGAGAATGAAGAGAGGATTAATATAGTAAGCACAAACCTGATGAAAGTGTGCGTTGATATATAAACCGTCTCCCGACAACCAATCCATGAGATTTAGCAGGAACAAGTCGCGTTTATCACAGTCTGCGTCCAATTTCGTGTATAGCTCGCAGAGTTTATAGCGCCATATGTCAGTGGGATCAGTTCTCGACATTCTAAATGCTATTATCAGTAGGATAGACATGTCAGCTGCAGATTCATGCTACATGGAGAACAGAAAAGTAACCTGGATATTGGCAAAAGGAGTTAATAGTTCTAGGAATATGTGAGGAATATGATCTGATGGTACCGTACTCCTCCACTCACCGGAAAACACGAAAAATGAAAAACCATTATGCGAGGTCTTACCTGGCCATGCTGAATCATGTAAAATGTACCTTCGTATAAGCAGTCTTCAAGATCCAGAAAACGGTACTCACGCATGTAATGGGAGAACAACGCTCTATATAACTGATATACATTGAAATAATCATGTGCTCTTATTGCACTTTGTAGCCGGAGTAGAATTTGACGTTCGCCAAGCACTCGTTGCTTTTTGGTGAGCATAATTCACTAAATCTTTGAAATAAAAGCCGAAAATGTTTGCCTGTCACACTTTTCACTCTGTCAATGGAATGTGAAAAATATTGTGCTTGTTGTCAGAATAACTAGATTTTTTCTAATGTTAAAGATTTAAAAATATTTAAATGTGTATGAAATTTGAAAATTTTGAAAAATGGACAACTTTGAAGAGTTGTATATAAATCAACCTTTATTGGCATAACCCCTGTCCATACATAACCTCCTGCTTCCTTTCCCATGCATATTTTGTCAACTTAACACATAATAAATAAATAATAAAACACAACAGAAAATAATTCCACCAAACCATTTTTTCCATTCATAACTGGACACTCGCCCGTCTCGTAGTAATCCCCAGTCGAGCTTCCCTTCTTATTTTTTCTCCTTTACTATGGCGGACACCCTGGCGACCCCATCGCCACTCTCACCTGACCACCCCACGATCACATTCGCTCCCTCTCGTATAGTTCCCGCCCATTCTTGATTCAAGTGCTCCCAAGTATCTCATCCTTCCTCACATAGTATACACTTGCTAAACTCATCTCCCATCCATATTTTCCTTCCTCTCTCTTCCGAACCGCACCTTGCCCGTGCTAGGGTCACTTTTTCCGGCGTTCCTTTCCCTCTGCAGCCAATATATCCCTGCCTCCTCCCCACAGTTTGAATTGTCTGAAACCAGGGTTATAGGCGCTACCCTTAATGGGATCCTGCATAATTTGTTCCTCGACTTCCTGAACTCTCATCCTCATTACCCCTTCTATCGTTCTCTCATTCTCTCATAACTGCCTCATTGCCGTCTCCGATAACCCGCCCGCGTCATACATCTTCCTTCTCTCTTGTCCCCATGCATTCTCCCTAGCACTGAATCTTGTCCACCAAACCTGCCTCACCAAACGCTCTTCTCGCATTCTCACTAGCCTTTCCTCATACCATGTTACTCTATATTTAGACTCCCACGCCACACTCATTCTTCCGGTTTCCTCCAGGACTATATAATTTGGTGTGGACCTGTCTAACCTCTTTAGGTCCTTCAGAAACCATCCTTGCTCCCTTTCCAGCCACTCCCACTCATGTACACCCCACTCCTCCACTCCATACATTAAAATTGGCTGCACACATCCATCCCACATTCGCATTACCACGTTCCAGTTGCCTCCCCACAACTTCCCTCACTTTTTTTTCACTCGGTTCCATGTGCGCCTGGCTTTCTGTTGTAACCCTCGAATGTGCTCTCCCCATGATCCTGTTACTTGAAGAGAAACCCCAAGTATTTGAACACATCTACCTTGAAGAGTTGTATAGTCCTTTATTGAACGTCTTATACAAAGATGATCTTATTCGAAGCAGTAACTCCCCCTTTTTAATTTCCCGTCGAGAAATCATTAATATCTTCACTGGTTTCGCCGGAAAACGAATAGAAATGGGATATTTATATTATTTCGATTTGTAAATTATATAGGCATAAAATATCTTAAATTTTTGATAATTCTTGAAATAGGTAATAAAGTTTCGGCTCAAGGATTCGTATATTACTATTGGGCTAATGTTAACAAATGATAATCTAAATATTTGAATGTCATTGTTTTTGCAAAATTTCTACGCTAGTGACATCTAATGGAAATATAAATAAATCAAAAAACTATGTTAAGAGGTAATGTAGATAACAAATTTCCGACATAGTGTACTTCAAACATTGAAATATAGATAGCGATGTATGTATTATTTAATTGAAATTCAAAGTTGACGCATATTGGAGAATGTCAAGAACATTCACTGGAAAAAACTCATTTTCCAACTAAACAAATTGCTATATTTACATTTTCTTAAGAGACAATAATAGAAACAGTGTTAGGGTGTCGAATCATTTTATTACCAATTCTATCACTCCTGTAATTAGTGAGTTATGGCCACCACGTTATGGCCGTTCAAAGTTGTCGAATTTTTGAAAATATCAAGAATATTCACTGGAAAAACTCATTTTCTAGCTAAACGAATTGATATATTTACATTTTCTTGAGAGGCAATAGTAGAAAAAGTGCTAGGGTATCGAATCATTTCATTATTAATTCTGTCAGTCCTATAATTAGCGCGTTATGACCCTTCAAAATTGTAAAATTTTTGAGAATATCAAAAACATTTACTGGAAAAACTCATTTTCCCGCTAAACGAATTGATATATCCAAATTTTCTTCGGAGGCAATAATAGAAAAAGAGTTCGGGTATCGAATGCTATCGTTACCAATTCTGACACTCCTGTAATTAGCATGATAATACCCTTTAAATTTGCCGAATTTTCGAAAATTTCAAAAGCATGCTCTGGAAAAAGGCATTTTCCGGATAAATTTTTTGAGTTAATTCAATATTATCAACTGTAGTTTAGACAGTAATAGTTCATTCATCAAATACTATCACCAAATCTGTTACAGTTATATTTATGCCTCTACTATAAGAAATTTACAAATTTTCGAATATTTCAAAAATAATTCTCTGGAAAAATCGATCTCCGGCTATTCTAATTGTGATAATTCAATTTTCTCAACTTCTGCAGATAGGAGAAGAATTCGCAAAAAGAAGAATGCGCTTATCACCATGCTCTAAAGGCTAAAATATTAAACAAAAATATTTTCTCGACGTGATTTGAATCAGGACGAATCCAGCACAGGTTTAATCACAATTTAGACCAATTACTGTTGACCTATTGTAGATTATAGACCCATTGTAGGCAATCCAATCTGCGAGAGCGCGATCCGAAAATCTACAACAGGAAGCCGGTGATAATTTCTATCAGTCTGGCGTTGCGCACATTGTACACGTCAGTCTGACCAGCCGCTGCAGGATCCCCCTCTAGCTGAGATTACGCGATCGCGCTCGCCGCGCAATCAGCCGTTTCTCTCCGTTGCGTCATCGCCAGCTACCTGGTGCTGGCACGCTATCGCAATCGCGATCAGCGTGCCCCGCTCACACGGTATGGTACTATTACCGTCTAGTTGATGATCGGCGGCAGCGTTGCAAACAAATCCACGTTGCATCGCGTGTGCGCGCATCAGCGGCTTACGTCGCTCGCGGCTACCAGCAGGACGCGTACTCCTTTCAAACATATTTCAAACTTGCGAAAAAGCCAACATTTTTTTACGCGACACTGTCCGCTTAGATGAGGCTCGCAAATTGGCTCACTCACAGATCTCGTCGGCTAGCCGTGTTGGCAAACTTGTGCGTTGTTTTTGTATAATTTCCCCCAATCTGCGGACAATAATGGAAGGCAATTGATAACAAACATTATCTTGGTGTGCTGGCGTGTTGTTTATGATCGTCATTGTGTTGGTATAAAGCGAAGTGAAATTAACGAAAAAAATTGCTACTTTCGACGCAACACGAAAAGGTAAAACGTATAAGCTGATAAGTTACTATTCCAAGTACATTTAAAATAAATTAGTTTGAAAATAGCGCCATGATGCAATAGTGCAATATTATGGACACAATTAAAAACTAATTTACGGTTTTAATGGCACAAAACAAGTTTAAATCTTTGAATAATTTCATGCATGGATATTGTTTTATTCGACAGTCTAGCATTTCGTGGGTTTAACGTTCGTATTTTGACATTTACAACGATTTCTCGCTATTGCAACGGTGTGAAAAGTTGGCGAACAACAGGCAGACAGGTAGCAGTTGTGCAAGAATAAACATTCTCAAAATATTGCTCGTAATATTACTTAGAAATGACTTTCATATTGTTTGTTTTAATTAATATACAAATTGAGCTTTTTTGTGTCACTTTAGTGTATAAAGTCGGCGAAAGGAGAATTATGTCAAGTTGCATTATTATTATTTGATTGAATTGAATTGAATTTTGTTTTAATAAAAATTAAATTGCAATATTATATTGTATATTGTAATAAAAGTGGAAAAAAGACGCAGCAATCTCAACATAATTCACGCGCGACTGCGCTTGGTTGCGGCCGCGTGCTTTTTGAGTTCATCGCGTGGAAATGCAAACACCAAATGAATCCAAGAACGAAATTACGAGCATAACAATCACGACGGCAACTGCAATTATCCGACGCAAGAATCAAGATTATTCGACGCTTTTTCTAACGGTGCGCGCTGTTTTGTATGCCGGCACCGTTTGCGTGCCGTTTTCTTACGTTCGTTTCGGTCTTGTTGAATATAAGTTTGTGTTTTTATTTTGTTTGTGTTACGTTGTTTTCTTTTTGTGACAAGTGAAATTCCAGATTTCCGTGACTGGTGCTTGCGGGCGAGAAGAAAGTAGTCCAGATGGCGGAAGCGCGAACCTCGCGCATTCCGGTGGCGTCACCGCTGATGCTGCGCCGCTCATGGAGCGTGCGCGTGAAGGATGAGCGCGCCGCCGACGAGATCGACGACGGCGCCACGCCATCACCGCCGCTGCGCCGCCAGCGATCATTTAACGCGGCGGTGGCGGCACGCAGTACGCGGCCGGAAGCGGCCGACGACGGCGGCACGACGACGGGCGCGAGGAGGAACGGCGTGCCGATGGGGGCGCACGCCCCTAATGGCCTCTCGCATCGCACACGCAGTCTGGTAAGTGTGTCCTGCCATAGTGCACCATACCCCACGCCGCCAGAAAAATTTCGGCGTTGCCACTTCCACGTCCACCCTTGAATTTTCCCACTCGTAATGGGGGCTCTTCTATCGATCAGTAGTGCAACCCCCGGGGTTGCAACACGCCAACGCGTTTTCCGTGTTTACTACTTTGTTGTACGCATATGTGCTGTGCTGCTCTAAGAAAGAATAATTTCTCTGCGATAAAATAATCTCTCCAAGGAAGAATAAGTTCCATAAGGTCATAGAAAATAAAGTGTTCCTTATTAAGAATCGAACGTTCCTTATTAATAATTGTGTGAGAGAAAAATGGTAAGATTATTTTATATTTTCCACGTATAGGTCAAAGTTCATAAACACCAATAATAGCGTCCGATATCTCAAAAATGGCCATAATAAAGTTTAATGCATGTACTCTAAAGTAATATAAACATGAAATTATTAACAATGCACCAATTTCTCATATCCAACAACCGTGATTCGTATTAAATTCCCCGTGAAACAATCAAGGTTTATAAGTGCATATTTAATGCAAGTGTTGCCAGTGATAAAACGTATTTATAAGCGCATCACCTGACTTCGTTATCGACTGCGTGGTTCGTAATATAGGTCAGTCTTGCCGCCCCCCAGGTTTACCACTCGTTCCACAGCGCCGAACTGCACGACGTATTCTTATCAAATATGCACGTAATTACTTCTCAAAGAATGCTTACAACATCGCCTTACACGACACTTATACCAAACGCAGTAAATTAATTTGTCTATAATTAAATCTAACTAACATGCACTTACATTTGTTTCTGACAAGAGACGTTTACGCATTGTCCGTCATCGGTTTGAATGAAAAAAAAAATGTGCTTGTGCAGTTCTTATAATGTAAAAGGGCTCTATTAATTACATAAAACATGTAAAACATCACTTGATTCTGAATCTTGCACTTTTTATGAATGCTGAATTTTTACATGAACATGCTTTTTTAAAGATGTACCAAAACATATCTCTTTGATATTATATAAATATCCATATCTTCTGAAACTCCTAATGCAAATCATGCATATTTAATCATATTCGTAAAAATAGACGATGATTTCAGTTGATCTAATTCAATATTTAAAAAAAACTCTCTAATTACCATGATTTCACAACAAATGAAATATAATATATATTTCCCCAAAACTGTTCGTTGTAATTGATATAATAAGATCACATAAGAATAAGAAACAGATGTGACGTGATTTATAACGTGAATGAAATATGTTTTGGTGCATATACTTAAGAAAGCATATTCACGCAAAAATGCTGAATCAATTGGTGTTTTAATTGTTTTTATGCTGAATTTCTTCCAGCATCTTGCACTAATCATTAACAATAGAGCCTAATTTTGTATATTTTATGTGAATATTCTTTTTATATTATATTATTTGTTACTGCATAATTATTTGTTAAATGTATATAATCATAATTTTTTATACATTTCAAAAATAAGGTTCGTGGGCAAAACTTGAACCCACAACCCTTAGGTTAAGGAAGCTGACGCGCCGTTAACTGACTATTTTTGATTTTCTATTTGCCAAACGGCTAAAAAGCGAGAAAAATCTCATTAACAGAAACTATTTCAATACAAACAACACGTACAAAAATTTCCATTCAAATCGAAGGCGGACAATGCATGAACACCCCTGGTGAGTAACTAACTAGCGACATTGTTTTAACCTTAATAATGACATAGCGTGAGTGCATAAATCACAACAAAAGAACAGCAATAGATTCTACAATATATTATTTGTTATTGTATAATTATTTGATAAATGTATACATGTATATTTTTTATAAATTTCAAAAAAAAGTTCGTCGGCAAAACATGAATAACACAAACCTAAGATTAACGCCGATAACTGAAAAACTTTGAATTTTTTCGCAAACGGCTTAAAAGCGCGAAAATTCCCAGAAACTATTTCAATACATTAACTACATGTATTAACATTTGCATACAAATCGAAGGCGGACAATGCATGAACACCTGGTGAGTAACTAACTAGCGACATTGTTTTACCAATAATAATGATGTAGCATGCATCACACGAAAAGAACTACAACAGATTCTACAAACTATAATAGAGCAAATTGAAACATTGAGAAAAAGTCAACAGTCTCCACTAGTTTCCGACTTTCTCCGGGACAAGTATTCATATCATAAATATATATTTGTGGTCGATTTTCATGTTGGTAGTTTCCGGGTGTAAAATGAGTCAGTACCATCGGAAGGCAATAAAGCAGGTAAAATTTTCTCTTGCAACTTCCGCCATCCACGTCCTAAAAACGCGCTAACAGAATTCATTACTCTGTAAACCATTCTCTATTAGATTAATGACGGCAGCACGCAAATTTCCTAAAGTGAAACGTCGGCAAATTGATATAAACGGTGGATATTAATTAATATCGGTTCGATCTTGCAATCTTTTCGCCGTCTTTATAGTTTCACTCAATTAAGTTTCCAACTAATTATTGTTTTGGTGCAATGAGCGGTAATTTTTGCCAGGTCATTTTTCCTGTCTATCTCTTTTACTTAAGGCGGAATTAATGAACTGCATTCCAAGATAACGGCAAAATAAGTACACGCACCAAATGGTACATGCACATTCGCCCCATTAAACAGGTCAACAGTCGGCACTACACGACGACACAAAAACGAAAAGTCGATAGTATGGCCTTGCGGACGCGATTACGAGTCATACACAAAATAAATACTGTTTTTATCGGAAAAAATCGTATCATTCGGTCATTGGCAGATGAGTCTTTTCTGTGTTTGTAAACAGTTTCCGCTTCATTGGAATTAATCAAAATATGGTTGAATGGTTTAGGCAGAAATTGTCTGGCTAAAAAAGATAGCTATGCATTCCTGCATGACCACAGAAAGTAATTTAAGGTCATAGATGATTTGAATTCACATAGCGGTGGGCAACCAATTAGATCAGACGTGCGTCTATGCCACAAGAGTTTTTTTGTGTATTGTTTTTAAAGCGCTGTTAAAATTTAAAGCTTTTGTAATTTGTTTAGAACATGCTATTAGAATTAGATAGGTCAGATTGACTTTCTGGTACGTCCTTGGAAATAATGATTCGCATTTTATTGGATTTATATTGTACTTGGATAATTAAGCGCAGCAAGTGTGAACTGGTTTAGCCCCGCCTGTTTAAGAGAGCTGGCATATCGTACCATCTCTGGTTGGTAACACTTTGATTGGTGTTGAGAGTGCAATTTTCTGTGGAATTTAGAGTGTTGCGCATGCGGTTTATACCAAGTGCGACCAATGAATGGTGCTCAATCGCTTACTTTCCACCAATCTTGATAGTTTCACCAATTTAGGGAGTGAAATAGAATATCCGAGGTTTAAGAGTCTGAACGAGACCAATAAATTACATTAATGTACTCGCCCATTTATATTCAACCAATTACGATGTTGGTAACATTGGTAACTATCGGGTACCAACACATATTACATATGATTTTGGGTATCCTTGCAGAGTCTGAACCTGAGCAACACGACATCGTCGCGATTAGCGCTCCCACAGGCGACAAGTGCTATGTCCTCGCCGCGCACGCCACCCACGTCGCCCTCAGAATACGTGCGGTCCCAGCAAAGATCACGCGCCACCGACTGGGACGCCGAGAGCATCACCAGCGGCATCAGCGGCGTGAGCATGGCATCGTCTAGCTGCGATCACGCGTCCGTGGCGCGCAACGGCACCACGTTCTCAGGCCGCAGCATGAAGTACGTATTCCATTGCAACCAACACGCCGGGCAAACAGGGGACGATTACCTCACGCCGACGCAACGCGCCCAGCGGCAGGTGCGCCGGTTGAAGACGCTGCTTCAGCAGGCGCAGCGTGATCTCGACAGCCGTGACAGCGACATCGTCAAGCTCACCAAGGAGGTGGTCGAGCTGCGGTTGTATAAGGCGGCGCTCAGCTCGCCTGAGGAGCGCTCCAACTCCAGCGATGCGATTACCGTCAAAGAAAACCAGCTGGAGGAGTTGGCCACTGACACACCTGATGGCAATCCGACGACGAATAGTGAGATGACCAGTTCCTACACGGACTCGGGGCACTACGACGACTACACAAATTCGTCGGTGCATTCCAAGGACTCGATGCTTTGTGATGAATTTAACGGTTCGGTAAGCATCCAATCCCACCATGTACTCCTCAAAAATATAATTCCTAAATCTATTTAGCCGTTCAAGAAGACCAAACAGGAGATGGTGGACAAGTCTACCGTTGCCAATATGTTGCTGCGTGATCTAGAATGTGAACACCAAGAATTAATGTCTGAGTACGAGAAACGCATTCAGAATCTCGTGAAAGCGCATGAAACAGAGAGTCAGGAAGTGCGCCAGAAGCACAACGACAAGGTTGATGAACTCCTACAACGAATCGCCGAAATTAATAAGAAGTAAAACTTCGCTTCAATAAGTTGGAACAGGAAATAATACTACATGATTACAGGTACTGGGAAATTGTACCTGAATTCGAAAATGCCAAAGAACGAATTCAGGAATTGGAGCAGCAACTAGAAGAAGCTCTTAAGAAACTCGAGGAACAGGAAGAGAAACACAAGAAGTCCTACCTGCAGATGTACGCTCAGGGCAAAGAAGCTGAAAGACTGGAACATGAAAACAAGGTGACTATACTGATTTAGCCTATCGGGTCCAGTGGGCAATTATAGTGTGACTTGATCATTTTCAGGTGATGGATTTGGCAGTGCCGAATCAAATGGTACCATCACGCATCTCTGTACCCGAATTGCTCCAGCAGTTGCAGGTGACCCAAGCGGAACTAGAGAACATTCGGGTAAGTTGCCCATGTTCCCACAGAGTCCCACTGTGTGGTGTGCTATTGATATCAATGAAGTACACACATCGAACACCTGTACACATAGTTTCTGCGAAAACGGGCGGGTGTCCTAGGGATTGCTTTTGATAATTAACCAACTTGTTGTTCGTCCTCCCCTTTTACCATCATGGCGTGCCATCTTGTGACTAATGACCGTTTTGTAGGACATTGATTACGCGCCTTCCGTATCATCTTGCTCGCCATCTAACAGCTTGCAACCACTGCTCAGTGCAAAAGAGGCTGTGACTTTATGGGTGTTAGGTGCCAGGAAGGTAATGTGTCGCATATGTATCCTCCTTACGTAGATACTTCTATTATTTCGATTGCAAATGGTCCTGGAAAGCAAATTAAGGAAAAGTTTTGTTTTTAATGCCGCGTTTGTCACTTGTAGTTGCACCCTGACACGTTAATTTCCAGATTTGGATTTTGTAGTTTGCGTTGACTTGTTTAGATTTGCTCTTGTTCTGCTTTGTAATTTCGGGCATTTCGGGCATTTTGAGTTATAAAAGCACTTTTTGGCACCACTATTTTGTCAGACGCATAGTGTGCTAGCTGATGGAGTGGAATTGCTTGCAGGCGATGTACAAGCAGGTCATGGAGGCGAAGCACAAGAAGATTGATCCGGAAATCACGCTGCAGTTCCTCAAATCGGCGATCTACTATTTTCTCACGGATAAGGAGAACAGTCAGGGGCACCTGCGCGCAATTCAGAGCATTCTTGGTTTCACGCCCAGTGAAATTGCCAACATCGAGAAATCGCGCACGTCCTAATAATCTCTCGCACGTCCATCGTGTATGTCTCTCTCGAGTCTAGCTGAATTTATTGATATGTCCACCGCGATTTAGGCTCTTTCAAACTTGGAACTCGCGTGACATAACATTAGAGCCAAGCCTGACCAATACATTTAAAAGGGGATAGTAGATATACCAACTTTCTTCAATTTCTTTCAGGCAAGTCTAGGCTTTAAAGCCTCACACACGTGCTCCAAGTTTGAATAGCGTCTTAACGGTTGTGACTCTATGTTAATGATATAAACTCACATGAAATGCGCTGGGAAGGTAATAAACATGTGACGACATTTCCTGACGAAATCAAAATTTCAAGTTTTCTACTCTTTACAATCGAAAAAAGATCAAATCGTATGTATACAATAACCAATTTGATAGATACTAGTTTAGACATTTGTATAAAATGATTATTACCTTCTTAGACGCATTCATTTGTTGTCCATTATTTGTACTATAATATTGTTGAACAATTGTGATTTGTTAATCGTAGGTGAATCAAAGATCAAAGATAACTGAGTCTAAATAGTCATTTATGCGTTAATTCTGCGGATGTAACTAAACGAGATACAACCGCTGCATTATCGTTAAATTAAATCGATTCATAAATTGATAACTTCGCGTGGGTGTGTAGGGAATAAGTGATAAAGGCCTTGTGAATCTGTCCGGATTGTGTTTGCGTTTCATTTACCAAACTACCAAACACATCAGTGAGAAACAAAAAAGAATAACGCAAATCGAAATGCATATTTTCGTAAATTGATTTTGCTTGTCCGCAAATTATATTATATAGTGCAGGTCATTATTACATAACATATAAATGAAAGAATACAATAAACTGTTAGTGAAATCTTTACAAAAACTTTTGAAATAGCGACAGGCGATAGAAGATGCAAACCGTATACATATTTATTGTCGTATTTAAGCTAAACGTAAGCAAAAAAAAAACACAAAAAAAAACATCGTGAAACACCATTCTATCGTGATTTCATACACTTTCACATGTATATTACGTGTATTATATTTGAACTACATTCGTATTAAGTCATTATCATTTCCTTGTGCTTAGTTGTAAGTGATTTACTATGACGAAGAAGTTTGTAACGTTATACGAATATGTTTCTATGGTATGTAAGACTTGGGTCGGCATCGTGCAATATGAATAGAAAATTGATTCAAAAGTAGAGGCATATTGCTTCGGCAAATCAACCATCTTACCACATGGCGAATGGACATGCACTTTAATTCGTTTGATATATTTTGTTCCGTATTATTTAAACTGCACGTTATCTGGTATTATTTAACTAAGACTTATATGAGTAAAGTGAGACATCTTCTTTACTTTATTGTAATAATAAATGTATGACAAAACAACTGAAGTAACGAATAAAAATAGACGAATTATTTATATTCTTTGGTATTTACTTCATATCTTTTTGACCCTTACTTCTACTATAGTATAACCGCTCTGAAGTTAACTACAAGATGTAGCTACAAAACGTTATTTGCTTTTCTTATGAGACCTGAGTAAAAATCAGGGATACTTATGAACATTATGTTTCATTTGTTATGAAAATACTAAAACCATGGCTATAGCAATGTATGTATAAATATTAAAAAATCATTCTACAATCTAGAAGATAATCAAAATTTGCTCGTGATATAAACGCACCGATTTGGTGATTCTGTTTCGAAAAAAATCTATTTTGTATTTCCACAGTCTGTTAGTGCGGCTCCAATAGTGTCCCACATAAAATTTGAGAAAAACCCAACGTTGGTATATTATAAGAAAATGGCGGAATTCCCAGATTTCCCAGAAGACTTTCCCGATGAAGAAACCTACCACGATTCCAAAATGTCACCAAGTCAACCTCCTCTATCACAGATACCGGTAAGATCGCCCATGCAGAAAACGTATATCAAAAAGATTGTCTGTCGACCTGACGGCACCACCACTACGACGACAATCCGAACGATCAAGCATACAGGCGCCTTAACTAGCCAAGAATACATCGATAACTTCAACCCGATGACAACCCTTCCGGAGAACTCTCATTTGACAAAAGGCTCCACCAGTGGCCTCACAGGGCAGATATCGCAGTCATATGGCAGCGTAGACAACACATCCACAAACGTACATGGGTGTATGCGGTCCCACAAAAGATTCTGTGAGCCACCAATTACGGTATTCAAGCTGCCGATTAACAGACCGCGAGATGAGAATGCGAGCTCAGGCGATGCGCGCTTACCGGAAATTGTCCGTCATCCGGAGCCAACGCAGTTCCATTCCATGAAGATGTACCCGCCAGCGCCGATGCAACAGCCTGAGATGCCGACGATGATGCCAATGCCGCCTACAATGGAACCAAAGAACGAGACAATTCCCGAATTCCACTCTGAGCAAATTCCAGCGCCGCTCTATACTATCGCAGCTTCTTCATGCCCTCCCAACTTCGAGCCATCGCGTTTCACCACTTCAGCCCTTGACACTGATAGCTACAGAGTAGATGTTTATCACAATCCGGTAGCGATGCAATTCTACAATCCTCCAGTGGAGCCCCCGTGTCGTGGACCCCCGTTCAACGGGGCGCAACAGGTTGATACAAACTTGCACCCAAACCAGACAATTCCCGAGGAAACCGAAGACCAGGAATACTTGTTCCAACCTGAATTCGTAGGCCCACATAATTTTGTTATTAGATAATATGGGTAACTAGTGAGAAGAAAACTGTAGGTAATAACGACACTAAAAATGTCTCAGTGTTCCTGTAAGAAGCGGTTTGGAGCATTTTTATGTGAACAATGCTTTTTCGTCGGAGATGTAACGCTACTTACAGATGTATGGGGAAATTACTAACGCACAGACTAACACAAATTTGTACCATTATAAATAAATTTCCCTATAATCATCAAACGCGTATATCACAAAAATCACTATAATTAATGTTTTTCAGTTTATTTTCGTAATTCTAAATACAATGCTGACAAAATGCATTGTATTTATTAAATTGGTCGCGCAGACTGGATGCTGACTTGCCACACGCGAATCGTGTGGTCGGAATAACCTGCGAACAAGGTCTGTCCATCGGTGGACCACGCCAGCGACAGGCACTGTGGTGGTTCAGCCTTGCTGGTCTGCGAGACGACTTCGGGGCGGAGCTCCTCAACCATTTCCTTGCTTTCAAGATCCCAGATCTTGATGGATGGGCCGAATGCGGCACACAACCAATACCTAAGTACGAGAAACTAGGTTTACTAAAGGGTCTAAATGCGGGGATTTCGACACATTACCTGTTTGGCGAAAAGCACAACGCCGAGATGATATCATTATGATCCAGGGTGTGCAAGTGCTTGCCATCATTGAGGTCCCACAGCATTGCCTTGCAGTCCTTGCCACCGCTGGCGCATAGGGAGCCGTCGGGACTGACCGTGACAGTGTTCAAATATCCGGTGTGTCCAGAATGGTTGATCTTCAAACGGCAGTTGGTCAGGTTCCAAACCTTGACCATGCGGTCCCAACCGGCCGACACGATGATCGGATTGGAATGGTTCGGCGAGAAGCGCACGCACGAGACCCAGTCGGAGTGGCCATCATCCTGAATGGTGTACTTGCACTCAGCGAGCGTGTTCCACAGCTTGATAGTCTTGTCGCGGGAGCCAGAGACGATCTGTCTGTTGTCCACGGAGAACGCAACGCTCAGAACGTCCTGTGAATCGCATCAAATTACAAACTGCAAACCTACTTTAGGTTCACGCATATGTGGTACCGAATGTGTATTCAGACCCATATCCGCTAACCTCTCATAAACATTCAAGGGGTTAAGTTGTTTTTGCATCATTTAAGTAATTGTACGATATTATTCTGGCATTACTCACGTAACATCAGGATCGGAAAATTTCTTCTAGCTGTTTTAAACGGGGAGATTAAAGTATAATAAGAAATTACTTTAATTAGCAAACCTTGGTGTGATCCTCGAAGCGACGAGTCGTCTTGCCAGCAGCCAAATCCCAGAGGCGCAGGGTCTTGTCCCAGGAGCCGGAGAGAGCGTAGTTACCATCAGAGGACAGGACGACGTCGGAGATGAAATGGCTGTGTCCATAGAGACGCTTCAATGGAACACCGTATTGGGTCTCGTCACGGGTCAACTTCCACACAATAAGGGTCTTGTCTACAATGAAAATCACCAATTAAAATCTATTTCATTTAAAATCTAACGCAAAACTCTTCATACCCTTACATTAAATCATCACATGTTTATTGAATACTACGTACGCTTCCAAAGGCATGCATAAATTTACAAATCATTAATTGACCAAAAATATGATGAAGTATCACTAAAACATGCATTACTCTTCGTATTAAACAATAAGACAGACACTTATCAAAAGCACAGACGCTGATGTTTAAGGATAGCTCAAACAAGGTTGTTGAGACAAACGTGTAAATGGAGATAATTTAACCTACAAAGGTTATGAATGAAAGTTGGCATAGTAACTTACCACGACTGGAAGACAAGATTGTATCCGGGTACTTGGGGTTGGTGGCGATCTGGGTAACCCAGCCATTGTGCCCCAACAACGTGCCTCTCAGTTGCAGAGTTTCACCCATTTTTTTGAAATATCTGATTCGTAAAACCAGGAACGTGTTGCACGTCGGAACGTTCGAAGGCGAAAGAGGCACGGCAAGTGTGAGGCCGCTACGTTGTGACATTCGCGTTCTACCGGTGTGTCGAGAAATGACGGCCGTACACGAAGTTGACCGAGCCAAATACTCGCAGCGCCCTCTTCTTCCGGTGATTTAAATTTAAAAATTCAATTTTGAAAATTTTAATAATACAAAATATCAAGTTAATTCAAATAAATTACACTTTCATAACCTACAAATGATTATTACACATAAAGCTGTGGGGGTTTTGTAAATAACATAATAAGTTTTTGAAGTTTTTTGGGTCAAGTATGGATTGTATTGTTGACTTATTTAACAAATGCTAATTTAAATTCGTTTCACATCCAATAGGACAACCTCTACGAGTATGTGTTGTGAATTAATCGAGACGATAAACCGTTTTTTAAACATTATTTTGGAGACATGCAAATAAGTCTCAACAAATACAAGCAAAGAAGACTAGTTCTGCGAAAGGAAAAGAACGATGACTAAATCGAAAAAACCCACCGCCTTCCGAGGCATTCAACTCCAATTGAAGCTCATCAGCGGGACATTCATCATCACTGGACTCTTCATCTAAACATCGCATCATTATGTTCTTAAAACTGAATGTCGTTTTATGGCAGACAAAGACAGGCGCGTAATGTCCCGCTAGTTGCTCCGGTGATTAGTGTATGTGTAATAAACAAAATATTTTGTTATTATTCGATTATGTAAGCCTGCTGGGCAGGTGGGACTCGCACTGTGTGCGGCATACAGGTTTGCGGCTTGACTCACTTTTTGAGGATTCGCGGAATTTCCCAGCCATTTGTTGCTTCGCGATTTGCGTAAATCGCAATTTTCACTCACGTCTCATGCACATCCCGTTCGAAAGATGCGTAACTGAGAGAACTAAGAAAAGAAGTTTGGCTTAGTTTAGCTCATGGTACACTCGCTGTATTTCAACGTAGTCAGAGAGAAAAAAAAACGCCAAGGACGCACCATCAGCCCGCAGCGTCGACGATTTGCAATGTGTGATTTCAACGCGGAATTGTACGAATCCGTCAATTGTTGCCGCTTGCGGGGTTTATCATCGCGTCGCGGCGGCCAGTTGTGACTGGTGCGCTTCCAGGATCGGCTGGACGTACGCGACCACCATGAGGATGACGCGCGTGTCGAATGCCCTACGGACGGCGGTGCCGATTTTCCGATGGATGCCTGAATACAACGCTGAGAATGCCGTTGGTGATCTTATCGCCGGTATCACTGTGGGGTTGACGCTCATACCCCAGAGTATCGCCTATGCGGCACTCGCCGGTTTGGAACCACAGGTGAGATCGTCAGACATCCACAGATTTTCATAAGATATTCATGGAAAACAGTTTTCACAAGAACAAAAAAAGTTATTAAAACTACACACTCTACAGATATCTTTTGAATCATTACAAAGGAATGCGACTTGTGAATTATATTTCTAACTGTATAACCATTTACCATTTCATGTTTGTATTTTTTTGTATTTGCGAAAAATTATGTTAGATAACAATCGTTTTACGATTTTACGTAATATTTAACAATGCCCCATTGAATATAGAATTTACGTATCATATATTAGTTTTATAAACAAAATTTTGCTATTCAGCGAAAACTTGTTTTCTTTTAAAATCTCAATCAGAGATCAATAGATCTATACACCAAAGATCTAATTGTTGTTCACATATGGAGATACTTGTTTTGCAACGCAGATATTGAATTGAAGTAAATATTTTTACATCAAGTTTTTGACAATAAGGAATTGAAAATTAAAGATTAATAATTGGTTCCGGGTTTAAGTCTCATCAAGTATAATTAGAATTATACAAAGCAACGATGTAGGACTGAATTAAACCACTCTTTTCCCGTCTTAATATTTGAAAGATACTCTGTTACTATTGTTGGACCGCCACACTATGAATGGTCGTTTTGATACATAGATAATTGGCATTCAAGTATTTAAAGTGTTTTATAGTGTCATTACTTTTACATAATAGTTTTATATTCTTATAAAATGCATCCGCGCCGAACCTGAACATATTCATATTCTGTGAAACCTGATTATAACGGAAAGTCACGAAGAGTTTCAGTTGTGGGCAGATCCATATTCTATAACAAAGGCAGTGGGGCTAATACCTTTTTTATAGATCTGGATATTTGGATCAAAGTGTACTGATAATTTTTTTTCAACATTTGCCCTTTTCCCCTTCCTAACTTCCAAAAAAAGCAATGTGGCTGTATAGTATACATTAGTAATATGCGGAAACCTGTCAACAATGGAAAAACAGTTGGTTCTGTAACTTTCTGTATACTGCAGATTTCACTGTACATATAAACTATCTCGTTGTATACATATATTTCATCACCGGATTCCTGATATGACAGGTTTCACTATATATTCGTTTTTTCATCAAATATTGCCCTCAATTCCAAATTGCATCCAACAGTGAATATTAGAACTGTTAAACAGCGATTGGCCTTTATTTCTTAATTTGACCATGTTTTTACAAATGAAGATTATTACAATTATTACCATATAAAATATTCATAAAATAACGCTTTAAGAGATTAATGAACAAGTGTAAAAAAGTTGTGCAATCGGATCAATGCACACAATAATTTGTTCCTTATTATATCCATTTCAATTTTCCTCTCCTATGATTAACAAAGTGTAACGACTTCCTTTATATTTTATACGACTATCAATGTATTATGATAATGTCCTTCCTTCGAAATAAACACCTCTTGTTTCAAGATAATATTGAAAATATTCATTGAAAGACAAATACAGTGAAACCTGACATATGCGGAAAGTCACGGACCCATCTTTTTACACATGCTTTATCAATATTCCGTTATACTCAAATATTTCATTTCGTTTCCGCATGCATAAATGTGAACCTACAAAGCAGAAGAATAAACAGAAGATTCCGTATATGACAGGTTTCACTGTAATGAAACAAAACTAATATTTATTGAAACAAGCATAACATTTATTAATAGGTTAATAGGTGTTAAAATAATTGATAATTAAAATAAACCGAATTTCTTATTGATCATAGTATGGTTTATATTCATCTCTTTGCGGTGGCTTCATCTATGCGTGTTTCGGCACCGTGAAAGACCTGAACATAGCCCCAACAGCACTCATCTCTCTCCTGACGTACTCCTACACGAAGGAATTCACTAGCCCTGACGCCGCCATCTTCCTCTGCTTCGCCGCCGGTGTGTTGCAGCTACTCTTCGGCATCTTGCAGCTGGGCTTCCTCGTGGACTTCGTGTCTGCGCCGGTCGTCTCAGGTTTTACGTCAGCGGGCGCTCTTACTATCGCAGCATCACAGGTGAAGAGCATGCTCGGGCTAAAGTTTCGCGCCGAGAGCTTCGTCGAGGTGGTGTATAACGTGTGTACACACGTGGCTAAGACTCAGCCCGCCGATGCTGCCCTAAGCGCTATCTGCTGTGGGGTACTAATAGGGCTACGTGAGGTGCGTCGATGGGGTCAAGCGCCGTCAGCGGTGGGTGCGCGACCCCCCCGTGTTGCCGTGTGGTTCGTTTCTGTCGGCCGGAACGCGCTCATCGTCATAGCCACCTCTGTATGTGCGTATCTCCTGCACGATCATGTCTTCACGCTGACGAATACTGTTCCTGAGGGTCTGCCTGACGTCGACGTCCCTTTCAAACTACAGGATTTTGGTGATCATCTACGGAACCTAAATATGGGAATTGTGGTAGTTGCTCTGGTTGCTATACTGAGCAATATGGCTATTGCTAAAGCATTTTGTAAGATATATTGTTGTTTTATATTAATCAGGTATCCAAACTTCTATTTGTAGATTTACCAATCCTGCCTAATTTTGTAATGCAATTCTTCTGAAGCCTTTTGAATCTGTCTTCCTCACTTTCACTCTCTTAGAGTAAATATATTCATAATCAGAATACATATTCAGAACCAAAAAATATTGGTTTACATTTCAGCCACCGGCCAGGTTCTGAACGCGTCCCATGAAATGTCCACACTTGGTCTCTGCAACATTGTTGGTTCCTTCATTGGTTCATTCCCAGTGAACGCTTCATTCTCTAGAGCAGCTTTGAATAACGCTAGTGGTGCTCGTACAGCTTTCGGAGGAGTTTACACAGGTCAGACCCCCCTCAGACTCCCTTTTACCAAAAATTACCATACAAAAACAAATCAATTTTCATGAAGTGAATTTTTACAGGCATAATGGTAATCTTATCCTTGACCTTCCTAACAAAGTATTTCGTCTTTATTCCGAAAGCAGCGCTTGCATCCGTCATTTTCTGTGCTGTAATTTACATGGTTGAAGTGGACATAGTCAAACAACTATGGAGAACAAGTAGTAAGTAAACAATTCCAGAATGTTATTTCCACATGGCAGCCTTCAATTTTGTATTTTGCCAAGAAAAACAAAGAAATAAAACTGAGTGTATTTCAAACAATTTCAGGAATTGAATTGATCTCACTTGGAGCGACATTTTTCTGGTCACTAGGCGACTCAATTGAGCGAGGAATCATAATCGGCATCATTGTTGATTTACTTCTAGTTGTATGGTTCTCTTCCAGACCAAAAATCGAAGAAGAAACTTTAGCAAACGTATAAGTATGCAAATCAAAACAATCTTATTCTAAATTCTACTATTGCAGGACTACGTAAATTGCATTAAACTAACTCTCCTGGGAAATGTGTCGTACTTGTCAGGAGAAACTCTTCGCAGTAAAGTCACAGATATAATTAAAAAGAAAAATGACGTAGCCGCCATTCACAACGAACCAAATGCAATTAAATCAACGAAATCTCGCATGCTGATTGTGTTCAATTGCGTGAATTTACAACAGATTGATTACAGCGCAGCCAAAGTAAACACCCGAAACTTGTCTTATCAGTATGTACATAATGATTGTGAATTTTAGGCGTTCGGTGCAATGATGGATGATTTGCTGAAATCTGATGCGAAGATCGATATGCTGTTTGTTGACGTACATAAAAAAATACGGGTCAAAATCGAAAATATCATTAACAAGACCTTGCGATGCGTAGATAAGGAGGAAATAGACACTGTCCTTCAAAAATACTCCGAGGATAGCAACACGTCCGGAGAGGTTGTATCTACCACTTTCTAATCTACAAATCTTAAGTTATTTTATTTATTTTTGCTGATAATAGTAAATCTCATATAGATCATATAAATGCCGTGTATTATAATAGGAATATTCCAATAAACATCAGACACACAATTGAAATAGTTTGTTGAATTGGATACTTAAAAAGCGTGTTCTTACAGATTATACAGGCGGTAATAATACATTCGCGTGTATAATCTGTTTTTGTTAGAAATCTGTTTTGTTACATTATAATTGTATTTGTGAAATAAGAATTTGGCGAGGATATATCCCCAGATTTTTATTATTGAGGGCTAATTGCTGTGGTGGAAGTCAAGGGAGGAACAGAGGGGAATGAAGGAGTAAAATATTTCTACAACAGTTATGAAGTAAAAAATCGTACCCCCTGACAGCACTCCGATATTTAGTTCACCATTCCCACCCTAATACTTAAAACCTTTAAATTGAAAAGAATTGCCTACATTAATAAAAATCAATGTAAACCGGATATTACGAATATGTCAAAATATGACATGTGTCAATTGCCTGTCATTTGATTATCATTCTTATTGAACACCCGCCATAATCGACGGGATACTCCCCACTCTTCCAACATCGACGGTTTGTCCACCATCGTGGGATTTGAAATGTTGACCGCAGAAACAATTCGAAAACTTCAAGATCGCATTCGACGAGTTAAGCTTGCTGTGATGACATACTGTCGGCTCTACGACCTTCCCTTATCTCAGGAAGAAAAAGACGAAATCCGCCAAATGTGTACGTACATTTTTTTTGCGAATATACGAATGTAAATTGACTTTATTTTCATTTCTAGATGACAGGATTCTAAAAGAGATAAGGTCAATATGCATGGTGTTGTTCGAAAAAACAACTGAGCAAGCCAAGAAATAAAAGTATTTCGAGGACCGGAGTGAAGCAAGAAGAGTGTATTACTGTTACAACCGTCTTCTTTTCCTGAATAAGAAAATGTACTGATGTAAATAAAATTATAATGCGATCGTTTCGTAATTAGTAATTAAATTACAATATAGAAGAAAATTTACATATTCCAGGAAGTACTAAGAAATTGACAACAATTTTTAAATGCTGCTATCAGCCCTTAACATTTGGTTAAATGAAGATAGCAACTTGTCAGCTCCGACCAACCCTGTAGAGTCGTGCACACATATCAGATATAAATATTGAAAACCTCCAAGAAATCCTCAGAACGCACACTAAATTATTGGTTAATAAAAACTAATAGAAGTCTGAAAAAATTATAGTTGCATACGATAGATAGATATCGTTTGTAACTATAGATACGTACATTTTGCACAAATATTACATATATTTGGGTAAAATGTACGTCCACCATATGCCCACCTGGGCAGCCTGGTGCTAGAGTCTCGGCTTACCACGTAAGAGGACAAGGTTCGACTCCCGAGGTGGGAGCAGTCAACCGGGTGAATTATAATTAGTAATCCACCAACCACAAACGCTACAATATTCAACACTATTCAACACAACTTTCAACATACAACAACACGACACACGCAGAATGTAAACATACTCAAATAATTTGTCAAACACGGCGGGAAACACTCAGGATTGATAGCCATTCAAATATATACATTAATCTTTTTACGAATGTAAATTAAGTTCATTTTCATATCTAGGCGGCAGGTTACTAAAGGAGATAAGGTATTGTTTGAAAAAACTTCTCAGCAAGGCAAGAAATAAAAGTATTTAGTATTTAGTATTACTTCGATACTTTCGATACCCAAGTATCGAAGAAAAGTGTCGATACTTATTGGTATCGAAAATACACATTGACGCCATCTGTAAATGTACTTCCAAATGATTTTTTACTCTTTACAGTAATCTCCTGGTATATTATCGGCACAATGATTCTGATGTTACTACTTGCGAGTTGCATTTTGAGAATGAAAAATATCGCCATAATTTCTAAGTAATAAAATTAATGACTGTAAAATTACTGATTGAGTAAATTAAGGAATCGACTTCGAAGTATCGAAACTTGTAATTTATCAAGTTTTAATACTTTGATTGCGACGAATTGATAAAATCGGAAAGTATATGGAATATTACTTTCTTCATAATTAATATTTTTGCAAATGACAACGAATTGGTTGTTGAAAAGTCGCTTAAGTAAGACGGTCGTTATCTTATTGATAGTCTAAACAAAATTGGCGTAAACGTATTTTAAATGCCTACCTATGTTGATTTAAAAATGATCGTTATTCGATCACATTTATCCATGTTTTTGTTTGAAAAATATCAAGAACTAGTGGAAAATTCCATGAACTAATTAATAATAATTTTAGAATAAATGGAATTTTAAAAGTATCGATACTTCAGCAGTAAGCATCGACTGATTTCATTACAAATGTATTGATCGAATTAAAATTTGTCGATTTGATGGTATATTATTGCATGGTATAAAGAATTTAATGATTGAATGTCCATATTTTCAAAATAACCAACGCTGCACCACGGACGAATCGGTCGCTCAGAGTATAATTACCATCATAAATGGTGGTTCCGTTTAACAGATGGCTTCAGTGTAGGGGCATGTCAAAAGGTATCGAAAATGACTACTTCGGTACTATCGATAAGTATAGAAAATTAAAGTATCGATAAAAGTCGATAAGTATCAACACGTGTTATCGATACTTATCGATACCGGTACTTTTTTTGACATCCCTAGTTGTTACTGTTACGACCGTCTTTAAAAATTTTCTGAATAAGAAAATGTATTGATGTAAATAAAATTATATATAGAGTTTCATAATTATTAAGTAAACTACGACCTAAATATGAAAGTATTACAGGAAGCACTAAAAATGAATAACAATTTTTAAACGCTGCTTTCAGCCCTAAAATATGGATAAATGGTGATAACGATGTGAAATATGTCAGCTCCACTATTCCAACCAAGTAGTAGTAGAGTCCTGTATGTATACCAAACATAACTATTGAAAACTCCAGAGAAATTTTCAGAACGCACGTTTAATTATTGGTTAACAAAAACCACTATAAGTCTCGACTGTACGTTTCTGAAAATTGATAGTTACTGTAGAAACTTTCTGTGGGAGACCATTCAGCTGTATCGAATATCCGGAGACGGAGTGATCAAATTCGTTGGAATACGCAGGCCTGGACTCCCAATTCTCCAGTGTGTGCGCCACCTGCAGGGACAAACGGAGTCGAAATCTACTCCTGCAGGCGCGTCACGCGCACACAGAGCCGCGTGTCTCCTCTCGGCCGACGCACATGTCCCGCGACTCCCACGCAACCCTATAAAGACCATCTGCCACGCGGTCTATGCGTTCAGAATGAGCTCAACGTCTTCTCGCGCGTGTGATTGAACCGAAACCGCGGCCCATCGCAAACCCACCCACACACCGAAGTCAACCAGCCACACGTAAGTAGTAATCATCCACACATGTCTATGCGACGCCACCTTGTCCTGCGCACGTGGCAGGAATCGAGAGCTTTCCGTATGTCGACAGTCCCAATGTACTTGAATCACCTAAGGTCGCTTATACTGGAATGTATCGGATATGTTTGCACATGATAAATTGATGTTATATCGTGAGTACGAATATCTAACATGTTATCATTGATTTCATCAGTTGAGACGTGACCCATCGTACCTACTAGCTTTCTGCAGACGGATTACTGCATTTTCCTGCGAAATTTGTTGCCTATCGTCAATGTACATATTGATATTTATTTATAGTGTTTCATTACACTGTTAAAGATATCATATTTCTTAAATTCCCTATTAATATCTGATACATCATTATTATAATTTCACGATCACGAATTTTAGCAGGAATTGCTGAATGTTACATAGAAAAGTTCTGTTATTTGTAGTATAAGTACATATTACTCTAGATATTTATAGATATACTTTAGACACAGATATATTTAAAAACATTATTAATCTAAAATTAGTTTGTTGTAAGGTTTATTGGTTACGAATAGACTTTAATTGTACATCTCTTATATGGGTTCAATTCAGACATTTTCAAGATATCATAGATGAATTAAACTATCTCATATAGATCTGATTTCATAGTTTCTATTTTCGGATATTGCAATGATTATTAACTACTTTATGAACGCCTTTAAGTACCTTTATTATTTTCAAATGTTTATATCACGAAATATTCTTTATAGAACACCTTGATTTTTTTTATTAGTCCTAATATTTTGATTTAGTGGCAGTGAGGTTTTATGAAGACATAAAACAAGTTGACATGAATATCTTATAAATGTAAATACAAACATTTAAATTTGTATATCTCGTTAATTTTGCAAAACAACAGTGTAAAACATCTTGCCATTGACATATCAACATATCAAGCAAAATATAATATACCTTGAATGACTGTGCATATGTTTCATTTGCTTGTATTGCGATATATTGCGAGCGATATTGATAAAAACTCGACCATTTACCTATATGTTTACAACAGTGACATTAAACCTGCATTTGATAACAATGTAGTTAACTATAAACAAACGAATACTCCATATGCTGTTAGGTGTTTTTTACATTTCATAGTTAAGTGACCGCTGTGAAGTTAGCAAAAATCCCAGAAAAAAATTACAACTGAAAAAATTCCAAAAAAAAAACAACATATCCGTAAGAAAAAATAAAAATAGAGAGTGCATCTTCTCCTTTGCCCCATTCGGTGCAAGTGCCCTCAAAAATCCTTTAATGTTCGCAATTTTCAGTCCGTACGAGGACATATACATTCCATTGACTCCGATACTGTAGGAGAGTACTTCAAGATATTCAAGCAAAAAGTATTGTAAATTCAGATAGGTATATGCTGAAGTAAAAAAATAATGCTCGAGTCGACGATGATAGGAGAAAGTGTTAAATAAAGAAATGCATTGAGTTTGATATCAAAATAAACAGCTCTTTAATGTACTAAAAAGGCATCATTAACAATTTGTTATTTTGCAAATTTACCAGTAATTTGAGGTTTTAGTGTATGCGTCCTTTTACGGACTGACCTATTGAAAACTTCAAACTTTAATCGACTTTTTAATGCACTTGCACAGAGCGAAATAATCGGACTCGCAAAATTTATACTAATTGGAGGCATATAAACAACATATGCAAAGAAGAAGAGGCACTCTCGATTTTTATATTTTTTCTTATGGATATTACTAATAAAAAAATCTTTGATTTTTTACTAACTTCCCAGCGGTTAACTAAAACAAGTTTATGTACGCATTTAATGTCTACAATATTCACGAAAAGTTATCACTTGTTTATACGAGTATTCATTGCTACATAAATGACAATAGATTATTCGCAATGAATAAAGTCGGACAACGGTCCGATAAATACTAATTGAAACAAGACGCAGTGGTCACGCGACATTTGAATCGTTTTTGCATATTTGTATACAACAATTAGGCAATGAAATACACTATCGGAGTCAATACAGTACTAGTGAGTACATGATGAAGCAATTAGTCAAATGTTACGAGATTGTAAACATAGTATAATACCCACACGTTCAAGTTAATGCTCCATTGCACCGGCAATGAAATAGCAATCTCGCATATTCGATTCGCAGCGCGGCGCACGCACGTACGTACGCGCCGATTATCATCCGCGATTGCAATTAAATGATTAATTTTCCGGCCAGAGTGATTTGTGGGTCAACAGTGATGGTCGATGGGGTTTTCAGCGCAGCGCAGCCGGCGTTTTCCTTCGTGTTTGGCTTGCGCAATCGTTGGCGCAAGCGGCTTGACTTTGACCAGGCACGAAGACTCGGCCGGATCAATGTAGAAAATCACTGCAAATTACGCGCCAATTGCAACGAGATTGAAAGTTGGGAATTATTCCGCTGCTGGTGTCGGCATTGCTATCAACAGGCGCGTTGACAAAGCGTTGAACTTGTATCGCGTGCTTCTGGTGTTAATTAAAGACGTAATTGATGGCATGCAAATGCGTTTGGAATGTTCAAATGAGTTCGATACAAGCCATCTTTATGATGAGTTACTTAAAATTTAACGCGCAGAGAGAAAATTTTAGGCCCCGGCCGGGTTCGTATCAGCGACTTCTGGAATAATAGTCCATTCCTCAACCGATAATAAGTCGATTTAGCACATGTAAACACGTTTTTTTTTTCATATATTTTAGCGAATATTTGCAAAATTTTATAAACAGTATGTTAATTACTGAACCCTTGGAGAGAGATCGATCTCAATATGCTTAAACGCATTTCCATATGAAAATAAGTCGATTTAGCACATCTTAACACTTTTTTCTCTTATATTTGAGCGAGTATTCGCCACAACTTTAGAAATAGTATGTTAATTATTCTTGAGCCCTTGGAGCTATCGATCTCTGGATATGCTTAAACGCATTTTTTCATTTGAAAATAAGTCGATTTAGCACATATGAACACGCTTTTCTCATATATTTTAGCGAAGAGTTACCAAAACTTCAGAAATGGCATGTTAATTTCTGAACCGTTGCAGCTATCGATCTCTCGATATACTTAAACGCATTCTTTCATATAAATGAGTGGATTTAACACATTTAAACACGATTTTCTCATATATTTTAGCGAATATTTGGCAAAACTTTAGAAATAGTATGTTAATACTTAAATCCTTGGAGCTATCGATCTCTGGATATGTTTTAAAGTAATTTGTTCATGAAATTAAGTCGATTTAGCACATTTAAACACGCTTTTCTTATATATTTTAGCGAATATTTGTCAAAAATTCAGAAATCGCATGTTCATTCCTGAACCATTGAAACTATCGATCTTTAGATATGCTCAAACGTATTTTTTATGAAAATGAGTGGAATTAGCACATCTAAACCCGATTTTCTCATATATTTTAGCGAATATATGCCAAAACTTTAGACATCGAATGTTGATTTCTGAACCGTTGCATCTATCGATCTGTCGATATGTTTAAACACATTTTTTACGAAACTAATTGTAAGTCGTTTTAGCATGTCTAAACACGTTTTTCTCATTTATTTTAGCGAATATTTACCAAAAGTTCTGAAATATGAGTCATATTTAAAAATAAGTAAATAGAATTATTGATACATTTGAAATGAAAAACTATACCGTATAGTGACACAAACAAAATCGACGAGTGTCATTGAAAAAAGGAGACGATAAAATATTATGGAATGATAAGTTTTTTGTAACCGCACCTTTGAGCTCATAATCAGCTTACTCACAACGCGTCTGATCCGAGCTAGCAAAGACGTTTTGCGAAACATAGCGCGCACAAGAGCCTTGTGTGTGTGCACGGAGTGAAATTGTTTAAAAAACGGAAAGCCGCAAAAGCGCGCAGCATTTGCGAACGCGCGCCGCTGCCGTGAACACACACGCGTTAAAATCAAACAATCGTCAATTAAGCGCAACGGATCAACGCGAACGAGTATGTGCTTCCTAATTATTTAATATACAAAGCGTGCTTGGTAAAAACGAAACCAATAGTTGGAAAAGTTGACAGACATCCGCACAACATCGAGATATTTACGGTGCGAATCTAACAAGCGCATATATCTTCGCGGATTTGTTTATTGAGTATTTGACGAACTTTCTCCGGCCATGTGTTCCAGGTCAACGCGTCCGATCGCCGAAGATGCGTCACGAGAAGCTGCGTACCCTGCTGCGCCGTCACCTGCCAATCGTCGGCTTCCTGCGAGGGTACAATTCGCATGCCTGCCTCTGTGATCTGATCGCCGGCATCACCGTCGGACTGACGGTGATGCCGCAGGCGTTGGCCTATGCCGCTTTAGCGGGCGTTGCGCCACAGTTTGGTCTGTATTCGGCGTTCGCCGGATGCTTCGTCTACGTCGCCTTCGGCTCCTGCAAGGATATCACCATCGGTCCCACGGCGTTGATGGCGCTTATGACTTACCAGCAGGTGGCGGCCCGCAACAGCGACTACGCCGTCCTGCTATGCTTCCTCGCCGGATGCATGCAGCTGCTGATGGCCGTGTTGAATCTCGGCGTGTTGGTGGACTTCATCTCGATTCCCGTCACCGTTGGCTTCACTTCGGCCACGTCGATGATCATTATAGCGTCACAGCTGAAGTACATCCTAGGACTCTCTTACAAATCGAGTGGTTTTCTGGATACGATGTATCAAGCGTATTCACATATTGGGGACATGAAATATCCTGATTTTCAAATGGCGATGGTGTGCATTGTTTTATTGTTGGCACTTCGGGTAAGACGTTGTTTTATTTTATATCTTATTTTTTATACTTATATATGTATAAAAAAGGTACAAAGCAAATAATGAAAATAGTTTCGTGTGTCTCCATATATTTTAGCGAATATTTACCAAAACTTTAGAAATGGTATGTTAATTCTTGAACCCTTGTAGCTATCGATCTCTATATGCTTAAACTTTTTTTTACAAAAATAAATCGATTTAGCACATCTAATCACATTTTTCTCCTATATTTTATTCCTTAAAAATCTTAATTTTTTCATTTCAGAAAATAAAAGACGTCAAACTTCAAAACAAAGCCCTAGAGAAAACCATTTGGATGATTTCCACATCAAGAAACGCACTAATTGTAATTGGGTCCTCCCTGCTAGCCTATTATTTTGAGACATATACCGGAGAAGTCCCCTTCGTTTTAACTGGAAACGTAAAACCTGGAATGCCAAATTTTGCTCTACCTCATTTCACCACCACATATGGTAACACTACTGTTGACTTTCCTGAGATGTTGGCAGACCTGGGAAGTTCCATCATAATGGTACCAATCATTGCTGTTTTGGGCAATGTTGCTATTGCTAAAGCATTTGGTAAGTGCACGTTTTCAAAACGCAAAATAGTAAGTAATACATTGGTTTCCATTACTGTTAAACAGCAAACAACAAAAGTGTGGACGCAACTCAAGAATTAATAGCGCTAAGTCTATGCAATGTGATCGGATCGTTTTTCTCGTCGATACCAATCACCGGCTCGTTTTCTCGCTCTGCGGTGAATCATGCCAGCGGCGTGAAAACTCCACTAGGTGGTGTCTATACCGGCATCCTAGTCCTGCTGGCCCTCTCCTTTCTCACACCAGCCTTCCGCTACATTCCAAAAGCGGCACTCGGTGCCGTCATCATCTGTGCCGTCATCTTCATGATCGAATACGAAGTGGTGCGTCCGATGTGGAAATCAAACCGTAAGGACCTCATTCCGATGGGCGTCACCTTCCTGCTGTGCCTCTCGGTTGGCGTCGAACTGGGCATCGTCATCGGTGTGGTGATCAACATCATGCTACTTTTGTATCCCAGTGCAAGGCCACGCATAGCCATCGAAAAACTAACAACGGCCAACGGCATCGAATGTCTCCTGATCACGCCCAGCAACAGCCTCTACTTCCCGGCGGTGGAGTTCATCAAGTCGTACGTAGACAACGCCGGCATGAACTCCTCACATCTGCCGGTCGTTATCGACTGTCGCTTTATCTTAGGTAGCTTTCATTCTGAGATTATTCGTGGAATACAATATGTCTGTTTTTTACATTTTTATTTTTAAAGGTGCCGATTTCACAGCCGCCAGAGGTGTGGCATCGATGGTAAGAGATTTTGCAAAGCGAAAACAACCGCTATATTTCCTCAATCCCAGCGAGAAAGTGCAGAATGTGTTCGTTGGCGCTGATATTGCGTTCAACACCATCAACAATGTACAGGAATTAGAGGATTGCATTATCGACAGCGAGGAATCGACATTGCTCAAGCAGATTGAATCACGGAAGTGCTGAGGATAAATGAATATCATCTACCAGATTTTTTGATTAATGTTTACCAAAATGTTTTGTATCAAAACAAATATATAGCACAATATATTTTCAGAATAACTATTCTAAAAAAAATCATTAATTCGAAATTTCGGATATTTATTAATATATTTTTATTTATAAATTATTACTAAATTATTCAATTTATAGAACGTAATTAAAAAAACTTCAACTGAAAAAAAGAATGTCTCACACGTGATACGAACCGACGGACTACGTATGACTAGAATTCTTGAATGGTTTGTAATTAATTTTCAATTTAGTGTATGTAGCGCCATCTAGCGTAAATTGTAAAACTAATTTAATACTTTTATTCCATTTAATATTTAAATTACGATTTTATGCTACAACTCTTGAAATCCAACCACATATCGTGATATATAAATAAACTTTGGTTTGTAAAGCCAATATATGTTGGTTTCTTCAAGTAGTTATGGTTGTCTACTCTCATAACCTATATATGTCTGCTGCACAGATTACCATCAGCTGTAAATTTGCCTTGTAAAGTGCAATTCGTCTTATATAAACAAGGAAGTAAATAACTCTCCAGCACAATGGAAAAGCCGTTAGAACGAGTAATGGAGGAAACGTAAGTGTTTATATTTCGTTATATAAATGTAAAAATGTAAACACGACGCATATTCCTCTAGGATGGCTGCTCCTCAAGTTCTGGGGTGTGTTTTCGCTGATCATCAAGGCCTTTGTCTCGGCGGTAAGCAACTCCATACTAATATCTATAAAATTATAACAATGATATCCATATATTTGCAGCGAAAGGAAACGCGTCTGCGGAAAGTGCAGGCATTTTAGGAGCACTGGCTGACCAGGCATCCAAGCTAGAGCCCCAGAATCATGCGCCTGTGATAACACTCGAGTCTGATAGTAAGATCTGCATTATCCAGAGGTCTGGCACAATAACCGGAGCTATCTATAAGTCAACGTAAAACAATTCCATGCATGACAAAAAAGTCTATTTTTTCATTATAATAATTAAATATCCTTTTGATCTACAATTTTGTTCTTCATGTTAACCAATCCAATATGAATACCCTTGACGGATTAATTCGGAAAGTTTTAAAGAAGATTAAGGGATACATGCACGTAGAAATTACAAAACTAACGTTTATTATATCAAATGAAGCTGTTTTATTACAATATGCCTACTTTTTGCCGAGTTTAACGATATTTCTTGTTTGTTCCATTGTATGTAGGCATCAACGGTATTTCCTCGGAATATAAAATCTACCTAATTTCGAGGAGTGACTGAGTGTTTTAAGAGATTTTTTCGTTTTTGTTGGTGCGCAGCGAATGCTGCATAACACTGGTTGCGTCATCTCTGCAACATGTGTAGATGGCGGAGAAATTTTCAAAAGCATCGATACATATTGAAGAAGGGACATGGACGTAAAAATACAAAACAAACTTTTATTACATAAATGGAAGATGGAATCGCAATATTTCTACTTTTTGGCGAGATCAACGATATTTCTTGCTTGTTTCATCAGTGGAGCGTCGATCATATTTCCCCGGAACGTAAAAGCGCCCTGAAAATCAACGTAATTTGTGGCTTGAGTGACTTTTGAAGTGTTTTTAAGGGGATTTACCGTTCCTTGTTGTTCGTGTGCTGCAAATTCTGCAAGTAGTGATGTCGCCCACTCGATTTGTTGGGCGCTAGGTGAAAAACAGCGGTGTACCGTGGAAATTTGCATCGGATGAATCACTTGTTTGCCAGTGTATCCCATGCGAGCGCCCTATAAGTAGGAGTTTGCGAAATTTGAAAGTATCGATACTTTTTAATAGACAGTATAGATACAAGTTTGAATCGAAAGTTTCGATAATTATTGATGACAATGAAAATGCCTAGTTTTTTACTATACCTCTAAGCACTGCGTCTCCAACTGTTCAAGATTCTTGTAATTAATATGAACGATGTCGATCGCTTGTAAACCAAAAGCACGTGCCGCATTCACCGTCTTTTGACGTGCGTATAAAATCTGTGCATGGTCCTCAGTCTTAGCAGCCCCAACACTCGCAAGATAGTCATCGCCACCGAAGAGCAATCCGGCCGGTCTGAAATTACACTTTGAGGAAAGTTTACGCGCTTCTTCGCAGATTTCACGAAGACGCATCACAGCTTGTGCGCTCTCAATGCAGATAATCACGTCCGAAACGTGATTAGTTTTGTGCTCTTCGAAATGCTTTCCTATCTAAAGATAAAATACTCTAATATACTAGCTGAACAGATATAAGATCTAAAGAGTGTCGAGGGTCGTATATCAACATATATGGGTGTATATACTTGAATCATGTCCTCAGCTGAATTAACTTTCGGTAAAACAATCATCTCAGGTTTGTTAGGCGCTGTTAGAATCGCCTTCAAATCATCTGCAAAAAACGGCGAGCTGAGATCATTCACGCGTACGCTAACCACATCAGCCGCGAACTTTGTATCGGCCTTGCTCAGAATTTCGGCGACATTACGTCGTGCTACATCCTTGAATGAAAACGTAAAATTAGCATCGAATAGTATTAAGAGAGACAGTATATCGCTTTATATTCAAGTACTTTCTGGTTGAAGGCGACACCGTCTTCGCAATTCAAAACCAAGCAGTCCACCTTGAGATCCTTGGCCTTTGTCAACTTCCTCATATCGGAAGCAGGAACATAGAGAAATGCACGTGATGGCAGTTGTTCGCAACTGGTAGCCAAACACCGGAATGTCTGCCAATTTAAATGATTGTAATCAGGTAATTTTGAAGAAAAAGTCGTTACATTCTTATTGGCGAGTTTACACGCGATCCTGCAGGAGCGAAACATCCTGGAACGTTGCCTTCTTTTGACTAGCTATGCAACCAAACACTCACGAGTCCGCCATTTTGGCGTAACGATTGCGCATGCGCCTACCACTCTCATTCACTCCTATTCCAGGTCGGAATACAGTTAATTTCTAGTTTGTTTCTTGGCAGTTGGCAAAGAGTCGTGTAAATGTACCGTGACGACGCTCTTCGTCGTCGAAGCAAGCACACGCGGCGAGGCAATTAGTCTGTCATTAGCTCGTGTTTTTAACGCAATTGGACCACACGTGGTGGCGCAGAAGGTCGGTGTGTAGTTCGGTAGCTGTCCGCGTCCGTGGGCAGGGTGGGTAGAACTAGGCTAGCCTAGTCTAGCAGGAGGATGTCAAAACGAAGTATGCGTTTGCCTGCACGAACTGCTACAATCTGCGTTGCTGCTGCGCCTAACCGACAACTGACTGTGCGTCGAGTCGATACTTGTTTGATGTTTTGAGTCCGTGTGTGTGTGCGGCTTTTTGGCATTCATAGTTGTCCCGTGACCGTCGTGTGTTTGGAAAACGTTCATATTCGTTAGGAGCGCAACCTGCGGAGCATTCGTTGAAGGGCGGTGGGCGTTCTTCGCCGTTGGTAAGTGCAGATTCATTTGCTCAGCATTGCAGCTAAATGCATGAAGCGATCAGATGATTCCGCAGGTGAGAGAGCCATCGCGGAACGTGAGTCATGTTGCCCCATTCACGCGCGCGTCCATCGCTGCAACACACTCACATGTACATAGGCACGTCCACATAAACATACTCATATGCACAGTTACATACTTACACACGCATACACATATATGTGTTCCCACACGCATACATAACTGAACATATATCCGTAGACACACATGCATTCACGTTCACGCATTTACCCTCTACATACACACAACACCCAATGTCAAACAATCGATACGGAGCGCGCACGATTGTTTATTTTCATGTTACGGGCACAGTTTTTTTATTTCCCAACTCGCGCTGCTGCCCAGACCTAGAAAACGTCTCCTAGCAGCAAAGGCACGTAAACAGGCGCGATTGCCCTATCAGCGTTGCGTGTATGTGTCTGTGTGCGCGCATTGTACGCAGTCGTTTTTTACTGTGTGGCAATTTTACAATTAACGAGCGTTATTCGTTCCTGCTGTAGCACATCGCTTTTTGAGCACAATTTTCTTAACCCCCCTCCCTCAGCAGCCAGCATTGTATCGGCTGTGTTTTTAAAGGTAGTCGCATATACGCCGAACTGCCCCGTGGGATTGGAGTGATACCTGCTGTTTTCCATCGTTATCAATGTCGCACCCGTCCACGATGGAAAAAGCGGCCGGCGAACCACATTTCGAGAATAAGGACGACGAAATCGAATATCTGAGGGACTGCGTGCAACGCTTAATCATAGAGTAAGTCTTGCCTATCTGCACCGGTTTCGATGTCGTGTTATTATTACAACATGTGGTTGTCGACAGAAAAGACATATTGCAAGTGGAATTCGAGGACTACACGTCCAATTCGGAGCAATTGGAAAAGGAATATGAGGTTACAATCGAACAGAACGAGAAAATGATTAAAGAATTACGCTTCAAACAAAATCGTGAACAGAAAGAGAACGAATCTCTTAAGGTAAGTCTCCTATTTTCTTTACAACAGTTGTTTTTCATCATATCTATGTTTGTTTACATGATAAGATGGTATTTATTCAGATATGCTAGTTAGGATATTTTAATGCGTTTAACTTAAATGGATATGTAAATAACTAGGTTATATGCGTCTATATAATGACCTATAATGCGCTTATAATCCCCATAATTCTTAGTCCTAGTCTCTAAATCATAATCAAAACAATATTAAGATCTATACTTACGATATTTACGTTCGATACTTATCGATACTTCGGTTCAATACTCTATACTTATCGATATCTTCGTTCGATACTTATCAACAACTTCAGAAATGATTCGATATTTTTCGACTTGTCCAAATCGGGGCTTGCCCCTTGCGGCAAATTTTCGACCCATATTTTTTATTTATTTAGGGAATTGAAATTACTAATTGGTAATGAAAATCACTTTTATGTCATCTACATGTAGCTGTGGGGAAGTAAAGCATATGTTTCGTACATGCGCACCATCTTTTCTCCAAACCAACCTATGTCATACCTATACCGACATTTCAAAATTTTAAGTTTATGAATTAGTACCCCCAAATTAAACAAACATAATTGCATATTTAATGACAATATATTTGATTTGAAATGTTGATTACAGTCAAAATATGATGAAGTACTACACGAGAACGGTGTATTACAACACGATCTGGAAGTTCTGAAAGAGGAGAAAGTGCAACTACTGCAAACGATTCGTATGCTGGAGCAGAAGAACGACGACCTGGAGCGCGCAGAGCGTATGCGCACCGAGACTGTAGCGGCGTACGAAGCGTCGCTGAATATCGCTATCGAACGCAACGCCATCCTCGAGTCGGAGATCGACGAGAAGGAGACGCTCAAGGAGAAGCTGCAGCGATTAGTCGATGAGACTAGAGGTACACATATTATTCTATATTATGTTGGATCAATATAATCAAAAACGTGTTTTGTGAATTCTTACAGATCTCAAACAAGAGCTACAGGTGAAGGAGCGTGTGCCTGATAACGATCGGCTGATGAACGGCCATACGCCGCCGACGGCGCCGGTGCTTACCAACGGCAACGCGCTTGCATCACCGGCAACGCCCCTAACCACGCACGCACCGCTCACGATCGACTCTAACCGGTTGAAGGTCGAGTGCGAGACGCAGACGACGCCGGCGAAACGTAAGCTCAGAAATGCATTCTTAAACTTCCTCACATGCGCCAAACCCCCCGCGATTGTCAGTCCATGAATGATGTCCGCGACTTCGTCCTTGTCCACTAGACGAAAGTCCTTTTTTTACAAACAAACAAAAACTCGACGAGCTTTAAATTCCGAACGATAACGTATTATTAAACAATAGTGAATTAAATCTTATAAGTACTAACACTTTTAACTGTGATCATTTAGTAGAGACGTGCCTTAGGTTCGCGGTGTTGATTGTATGCGCTAAAGCAAGACATTTTTGCCCCCGTATACGATCGAATATACCCTAACAAGACTTGACTATAACACAATAAAAAACTGTTGCAAAAACAAAACGTTGAACAAATCTTTTTGTAAATAACGTGTGCGGCGCTTGCGGGTGGCACCTGTGCGTGTGTACCCTGACGAGATGCGAGACGCTGTTGTACAAAAATAAACGAAAGCATACACGAAGTACGTGGCGCCTTTGATTTTTCTCTTACCCAAATGACATGACTTTTTTTACTTGTTTTGTTGTTACACCGGCTAACTGTTTGTGATTGTGTTATACTTGGGTCTTGGCTAGTTTGGTCCGAAGGTGCGCTGCTAACTCGATGCCTCTTTGTTTCTCGCACATTTGCAGGAGACTCAGCGTCGCGGCTCAATCTCCTCGACACGCCGCTGTCGCCGTCATCGCGCGTGCTAGCGCTCAACCTCATCGGCGATCTCATGCGCAAGATTTGCGTAAGTACATCCGCATGCTTACAAGCGCGGAATACACTTCCGTTGGGTTTTGTAACTGTGGCATTTGGGCTTTTATTCCCCTTTGTTTCTTCCTTGCAAAAATTCCTAGTTTTTAGCAACTGTGCTACTCTTGCTTAGTAAGTCGACCTGAGATTTGTCTCTTTAATCATTGGTGTCATTTATAAGGAGCTATAGACAAATTTGAATAAGCCTATGATGCTTCATGGCGGTGAAATCTTTCATTGCAAAAAGAAACAAAATACTAAGTTTCGATATTTGCAATACGAAAAATCGATTTTAAGTATCTTCAAATTTGACGTTTTTACGTTTTGTGTTCGCCTATTCATGTCTGGAGAACTTTCTAGTTTTTAAAACGATGCCTTTGTTTTTACATTTTTATGTTTTGTGTTCGTCCATTTATGCCTGAAGAACTTCCAAGTTTTCAATTTTATACGAAGTTTGTTTTTCGTTTAGGGAATTAAAATTTCAGTTTATTGTTAAAGTATGGAAAACTCTTTTGATGTTATCAATAAGTAATAAGGGCATTTTGTAAAGCGTATCGAAACTCAAACATTCGATACTTTTAATACTTATCACAAATATATAGTAAAATTATCTTTTTTTCAAATTTGACGTTTATATGTTTTGTGTTAGTCCATTTATGCCTGAAGAACTTCATAGTTTTCAAAATGATGCGAACTTTCTTTATTTTTTTTCATTTAGGAAATCACCATTTCAGAAACTATCGGTGCTTATTGACAATGAAAGTATCGAAAATCCTTTGGTATCATCAATAAGTAGCTATAGGTAAATTTATAAATAGGTAAATATAGGTATGTTTCGTGCGTACAGATGGCGGATGAATTGTTTACATTGGTAAAAGTATCGAAACTCAAAGATTCGATACTTTCAATACTTACTACTGAGAACCCAAAATACTTCAAATTTCTTCAAAATTCCAGGAAGTATCAATGCGTATGAATAGCAAAAACATCGAAAAATGCATTTTATACCGTGTATTAGAATTTATAAGGAAATTTATGAAGCTTCCTACGTCCAGATGACTGTATACTCCATTTATCGAAGTTTGATACATCGATAACTATCGATTTTTTTAAATTTCCTTAAATTTAGCGCTTACATTTGCTTTTATTGGTTAACCGGTACGGTATTTTTTTAATCTCGCCAATTTTGACCTTAAGTGAATTAGAATTTTAACTTGATGATTGTGACGTATAAAAATATCTTGCGATAGTATAAAAATACGCTTCTTAACCTCATAAAATTTTCCTTTTTCTGTACTACCTTGAACTCTGCAATGTATATATTTATAAGGAAATATGTTTATTTGATTTTTCATTGTGTGGTATTTTGTACTCGTATGCATGTGCATGGGTGTGTACATTGTGTTTGCAGTCACGATTCCTATGCGAGCACTGTGGGCGGGTGAAATGCAGGACGTGTGAGAGGTCCACGTCGCAATCGTAAGGTGGGTTGTTCACGATGTTTACATTCGTCCTCTGAAACCGATCGGCATGCATCCTTAGCTTCCAATCCTGCTGCTTGTGTAGAAAGGCTTGTCGTTGCGTATGCTTAATATATCGTCCACCACGGCGAGCCACTATTCAGAGTCGGTTTAGTTGACGGGTACTCATCGATGGCGTCTGTTGGCGTCTTTTCCTATTTTGCAGCAACTCGAAGCAAGAGTGGCACGTCGTCCGGAGTATTGCAGTAGCACCGAGAACGTTCGACGGCGGCATACAAGCAGGGGCAGGTCGTCGCCGTCCCTGCAATCCATCAACAAATGAATACGACTTGAGACGTTCTCGCCTACAATCCATCGTTCCATGCCCACTATACCACCCAAAATTTGGAAGTTTCCAAATGAAGGGTACTCTATTCCCAACGTTCCCCTCCCATACCCCTCGAAAACTCTCTTTACATTCTTATATGTAAATACAGATATGTATATATTTTAGTTGAAGCTACGATATGGCGCAAATGCTGACTTTGCAGCATTGATTGCAGAAAATGAAGAAGGAACGCAGAAGTATTTCGCTGAATGCGGCAGAAGATAGTGTGACAAAAATAATTTATGTTTTTTACCTAATTATTGTAATTGAGATATTATTGTTAATGCAATTTAACATTGTACGAAAGAATATGAAACACATTTACACATACATATTGAAACGAATACACACTACAGAAAAAATACAAGAAATACGGCACACAGCTGCTAATTGAATCATAATAGATTTTTTTAGATATTTGATCGTTTTTATTTCCTCCTAACGTACGTCTATTTGTTTCATCTAATTCGGTTTACGTCTGTCGACGTCCTCTAATTCCTGCCTATCATTTGTTTTATTGTTCAGAAGCACGAAACCAGCCTGGTACCCTTGCTACGTGACAACAATGATGGATAAGTTGTCCTACTGACCTGATTTCACTTCTGGCTTTTGGGACGGGGTATAAGAGCAAAAGGGGCTGATGTATCGATACCCAGGGAGACTCACAATTTCAGAGGTAATTTTTCAGATACCACCGACGTGATGTACCTCCCTGCTTAGAAGCACGAAATCAGCCAATGGCGCCCTTGTTGCAAGACGTCAATGGTGGTGGGGGTAAACTGATGTCTTACCTGATATCACTTCTGGATTTTAAGGCATAAGTGCCATAGACGATTAATCTTCTTTACCATTTGTTCAAAGAGTCTAGACCCAAAATTGTGGATTTCAGGATTATTTTTTCTAATTTTCCGGGTTCGACCGAGGTGATACACCTTTTCTGCTTGAAGTCAATGGCGCTGGTGGAAGTTAGTAGTCTCATCAGCCAACTATGATTATTCAAGTTTCTGGGTATGGGTTTATATTTGGCGAGTTAGAACCATGGATTACCAGGAAAGAGCTTTTCATTCGCATGGCACCATGCTACTAACCACTTATCACCCCGTCAAACCGTCACTAAAAATGTTATCTGCTGAGTTAAAAAAAAGGCTAAACAATAACGTCAACGCCTTACACCCCAAGGAGCCATATACACATAAATAAGTCAAATATGAAAGTAATGTTTACATAAAATAAGCGAAAATATGGATTATCGGTTTACGATTGGTGGTAACCTTTCTGGCGACCATGACAGGTCACGTGATTTTGTTGATATTTGTTTGCGACTGCTGGTTCGCAACAATGAGTGACGTTTGTATTGGCGCATTGCTTCTCGGACAGTCAGCTGCGTCAAATTTTTGTAGAGGGACCCACAAAATCGGGGATCATGAGCGAATCATGGAATAGACGGCGCGATGAGAGCACCCTAAGGCAGACTTTAGTGAGCCCATTCTCAGAAGCATTCCCAGCATCGATAATACCAAATAATTATTTTAGTCCCGTACAGGTACTCAAGTATCATTCAGCAGTTTCGCACATACTCCAACACTTTTCTCGTATGGCAAAGGGGCCCCGAATTTAATATCAAAGGCTTTCGAGGTAAGTTTTCTTCATATGCACACAAATTGTTACAATAGACTGCTATCAATGCTTTGATAGAGCTTGGATTATGATAGTCCGGAAAATGAATTTCGGATTGATGAAGAGGAGATACGTGGTTACCGATATTTGGCTATCAAAACGTTTGCCAAATGGATTGCATTCCTTCAGATTGGCGTCTATACTGCATTTATTGGTGCCAGCGTCGACCTCTTTATTGGACTTATGATTAACCAGAAATATGTGCTTCTGACGAAATGTAAGTGGTACTTTTGGCTGTAAGATATATGATTCAATCTGTATCATTCATGGTCACCTTTTGCGCAGTGATCAAAGATTATGAACACGAAAATCAGCACTATGTGTTGTTTATGTGGATGCTTCTCAATTCGGTGCCGTTTACACTCGGATGCATTTTGGTCACGTACATTGAGCCAATAGCAGCAGGCTCCGGTATACCACATATCAAATGCTACCTTAATGGCATCTACGTACCACGGATTCTCAAGATCAAGACTCTCATCGTGAAGGCATTAGGTCTTGCCTTCTCCATCATCGGCGGCGTTGCCAGTGGCAAAGAAGGGCCAATGATTCACGTGGGTGCCTGTGTATCAAATTTTGTCGCGGCTGGCCGTATCTGCTGTTTCGGATCTGATTACAATTTTTACAAATTTTTCCGTGATGATCGCGAGAAGCGTGATCTGGTATCGGCGGGTGCCGCGGCTGGTGTGTCGACTGCGTTCGGTGCATCTGTCGGCGGTGTACTTTTTAGTCTGGAAGAGGGAGCATCCTTCTGGAACCAAACTCTCACCTGGCGTATCTTCTTCACCTCGGTCGTGAGCAAGTTCTTTGTGAATTTTATGATATCTGCTTTCAAAGGAATGCCCGGCGAATTGGAACATCCTAGCTTGATTAACATGGGTACCGTCGATTTTAAATATACTATTTACGAGGTACCTATTTTTGCTGCCATGGGTTGCCTAGGAGGGATAATGGGATCTTGCTGGAATCTCCTCAACGTGCGTTTCTCCCTATTTCGGCGAAAATTCATAGCTCAGGATTGGTTGAAGGTGATGGAAGGATTGACTATATCTGCCTTCCATGGAGTCATTGCATTTGTTATGACATTCTACGTGCAAGAATGTAACGATAGACCGTACTCCACCGACTACTACTTGGACGCTTTGTGCGGACACCTAAATGGTACCTCGAATGTTGTTGGTACCATGTGGTTGGCCACACCACAAAAGTCTGTCAACGCTCTCGTTCACGATCCCCCGGGGACATACAAATACTGGTCCCTATGTAGTTTCGCTATCGCTTATTATTTCTTATCATGTCTCACATTCGGTATGTCTTCGTCCAATGGTATTTTTGTACCCTCCTTGTTAACTGGAGCTGCTTGGGGACGATTATTATCTGTCTTTGTACGTGAAAATCTACCTGAAGAGTGGAGAGGATACGTGGACAGCGGTAAATACGCCTTGATAGGAGGCTGTGCACAATTGGGCGGCGTCGTGCGAATGACTATTAGTCTCACCGTTATCATGATGGAGACCAGCGATAACATTTCGTTCAGCTTACCGATTATCGTCACGCTCATTTGTGCCAAATGGGTGGGGGATTTCTTCTCTGAGGGTATTTACGATATCAATATCCGCCTGAAGTTCTCACCGTTTTTACCACCTGATCCACCGCCACTGGCACACAGTGTGCTTGCCACTGAGCTGATGAACACCCCTCCGATTTGCCTCAAAGGCATCGAGCGCATTGGATACATCTGGGACATTCTTCATAAAACCACTCATAATGGCTTCCCTGTGGTGGAAGAGAAAGGTATGCGTGTTCTGCGAAACTTCAAAGACGAACGAGATTCACGCCAAGGCCGTATCAAAGGCCTTATCCTACGATCGCAAATGATTTTTCTGCTCTATTATCGGCTGTATTACGAGCAGGAACATCTATGGCTGCACAATATCACCATGGATACATTCCGAGATTACTATCTCAAAGACATTACTCTTGCTATGGTACACATTTTACCAGAAGATAAGCGTTTCCACTTGGATATGCGACCGCTAATGAACCGTTCGCAGTATACGCTACTTAAGGTACGTTCCGCCCCCCTTTTTATTAGCCCGTCACCATTTCACATTTATTCATTCGCATTCCTCATTTAAGCCGCATTTTCCAGAATTCATCGATGCCACAAATCTTCATTTTATTTCGAGCATTAGGCCTGCGACATCTTCCCATTGTGAATGAATCGAATGAAGTCGTGGGTATGATTACCAGAAAAGATTTGTGCAAGTTTATGGTGACTCGTCGAATGTGTCGTCTCCTTCGTAACGAATATGTTCTAGTACCATAATATTGTTCGTAAAATCGAAAAGAAATTAACGTAATATTGGTGAATGTATACAATTTTAATGTTGTAGAGAAATAAATTAACAATGTTTAATGTGAAGAATAAAAAAACTTGGATAATTCCAAACTTAAAGATGGTGAAATAGTCGCAATTTTTTTCCTACTCCTTTTGTATAATGTATACATTATATTATCAATGTCGATTAGTTATGATCTATACAATCTACGGCAGATCATAACTTGGGCTACTCTTACAGGGCTCTACTACCTCCGAGTTTGTGAGCCCTGTGAGCGTATTTTTTTTTTATTTAATCCTGGGCGGTCAACGCCACTAGCATTGCGACCAGCTTTGATCTATTGTGCATGGACCAATATTATGGGTAGCTAAAAAACTGTATTTTACACGATATACTTTTCAACAAATAAAAATAAATCCAACACATCTTTCAGTTATATTTATGAAATGCTTTATCTATGAAATGCTCACATATCAAAATTTAAATTTTAACGAAATTAGTACATACTCAAGCCGATAGAGCATTTTGCAGGGTCGCCAACCTGCAATCCAAAAATCACTAAATGGGTAGGTGTCAAACTCGTGTAAGCTTATTGGCGGTCCATGTATTCAAACGTCAATGGAAGTCAATCAAAGTTGTGGGTCTTCAACAAGAGAGTGCTCTGGAATCGCTTGAGTCCATCTGACACAATAAACGCAATTTAGGTAGCGTAAGAGAAGTGCAACTAGCTCGCGCTGTGCTCTAGCTAGCTTACCGCGCGCGCGTGGTCTAACTACGTCCGTCAAGTGCGTGTGCGTGGTGCGCCTGTGAATGCGATACGCTCGGCGCTGCGCACCAGGAAAACACGAACCAAATACAGCAACTCTCTGCCGACGGCGTCGGTCCGCTCATTGTTTTTCTTGTGCTGCCAGCCTAACGCTCACACACAATGTCCGCCTTCATCGAGACTGAGGCCGAAGAGAGCGAGGTAGGCGCGAATAGGCGAAATCACTGGCAGATGCTACTCGAGCACGACGTGCTGTGGCCACCTAGATGGCGGCGCCATTAATTCACTGCATTTGCGCCGCACGCCAAATAACTGCACTTGTTTTACGCTCATGCATGCATGTTTGTTTCGTTCGACGCGTTGGCGCTGCTTCACACGCTGCCTATGTAAACGCTTATTGTTTTATTCTAGGACGAAGAGGAGCTGACTGCGGAGGACCGCAAGAAATTGAAGCGAGCCAAGGCCGTTGATGATAGCTCCGAAGAAGAAGAAGGTAGAATTATTATAATCACATTATTCAGCATTATGTCAACCAATCTACACTAATTTTACTCTAGATGATGAAGAACGTCTGCGTGAAGAGCTAAAAGACCTGATCGATGATAGAGAGATTGAGAGTGAGGGTGATTCAGACGCATCCGGCACCGAGAAGCGGAAAAAGAGCGATGATGAAGAGTACGATGACCGTCTTGAAGATGAGGACTACGATCTCATCGAAGAAAACTTGGGTGTCAAAGTGGAAAGAAGAGTACGTTTGTATTAAAATTATTATGCAATATGTCGCAATTTCTTCTAATTTTAGCGATTTAAACGTCTTCGACGGATACAAGACGAGGAGAGTGATAATGAAGACGATGGTGATCAGAGCCAGGAACGAGATGCCATTGCGATGGAGATTTTCTCTGAAGATGTAAGTATACAATATATTTTACAGTATTTAAGATACATTCAAAACTACACGTTTTCATATAAATATATTAAATGCTATTGTTTGTTTTGCTTTACCAAAGGATAAAGATGAAACTCAGGTACAAAGATATATAATCAAATTAACGTTGGGAGAAACTTTTGTTATTATAATATCGTTTTTGTTGTCTAGGATGATGAGAGACGTTCCGAACGAAGTCATGCTGTTACTCAAGAGCCTGAACACTTTGGCGAAGAGGAGGATGAGGGCGAATATTCGGATGCCGACGATTTTATTGTGGATGACGACGGACGACCTATTGCCGACAAGAAGAAGAAACGTAAACCGATCTTTACTGATGCGTAAGTACTTTTATGCTTATTTTCCAAATAATCAGTAAATAATTTGTTCGTTTGGGCCGTCAAGCGGAGAGAACTAATATCATGCATGTTATTTAATCAATTGTAAGGCGATGTTACATGTTAGGCAACTTTTGCTATTCATATTTTTCATTTTTTGAAATGATCATTGACGGATGAAGGACTACTCTTAACTTTGTTAGTTTGAAAAGTATAGATGTCAAATCGGTTTTATAGCATTTCATCTAGTTTTATTTGGATATGTGAGCTTTTTTTCGATTTTTAGTCTGCCAGAGTTTTTAATTTTAAAATATATCCCGCCGGTTTATTTAATTTTACCGATGAACATTGCAACGGCCGCCTTGTAGACGACTGAAAGTCATATTTACCTTCACAATGTGTTTTTGTTTGTTATCAGTGCTTTACAAGAAGCACAGGAAACCTTTGGCGTCGACTTCGACTACGATGAATTCTCTAAGTACGAACAGGATGAATATGAGGATGAAGATGATGAGGACGACGAGTATGTGGACGATGATGATGAATCGCGCCGACGTAGACCGAAGAAGGCGGCCAACCAGAAGCCGAACCGCAAGTCGATCTTCGAGGTCTACGAGCCGAGCGAGCTAAAGCGCGGCTTCTTTACCGATTTGGATAACGAAATCCGTAACAATGATATGCCGGAGCGTATGCAGCTTCGCGAGGTGCCGATTACGTCAGTGCCGGATGACTCCAACGAGCTAGAGGAGGAGGCCGAGTGGATCTACAAGCAGGCGTTCTGCAAGCCGACAATCTCAAACCAGGACGGCGATCTGAGTGCGGAGGCGAGGGAACGGCAAAAGAAAGGTCCGCTAACAATCTTCAAAATTCGTAAGGCGTTAGATTTCATGCGTAATCAACACCTGGAGGTACCATTCATCGCTTTCTATCGCAAGGAGTACGTCCAGCCCGAGTTGAACATCGGTGATTTATGGAAGGTGTATAAATTCGACGCCAAATGGTGCCAGTTGAAGTCACGTAAGCAAAACCTGTTGAATCTCTTCGAGAAGATGCGTTCGTATCAGTTAGATCAACTTGTGAAGAACCCGGACGCACCGATTCCGGAAAATGTGCGCGTTATGAAAGATGCTGATATTGAGAGATTAAAGAACGTACAAACTCAGCAGGAACTGCAGGATTTATACAATCATTTTATCTTGTATTACTATCAAGATTTGCCGGATATGCACGCTGCATGGAATGCTAAAGCACGTGAAGCAAAACGAGCTGAACGAAGACAGGCACGTCTGAATCGATTGGACAATGATGATACGGATGTTGTTGATGAACCCGAAGATGAGGAGGATGAACCGGAACCGGAAAAGTTGAAATATGCGAATCGTACTAGCAGCTACGCATTGTGTTCCCGTGCAGGTATTGATGGCCTCGCCAAGAAGTTCGGTCTTACCCCTGAGCATTTTGCTGAGAATCTTCGCGATAACTATCAGCGTCACGAAGTAGATCAAGAGTGCGTGGAACCGGCTGAACTCGCCAAGGAATACATCTGTCCCAACTTTACCACCGTGGCGGATGTCCTGCAAGCAGCACAATTTATGGTAGCTGCTCAACTCGCCGCTGAGCCATTACTGCGTAAAACCATCCGCGAAGTCTACTACGAACGTGCAAAAATCACAATTAAGCCTACCAAGAAGGGAATGAAGATCATCGACGAGTCACATCACTGCTACAGTATGAAGTATGTGAAGAGTAAGCCGGTGCGTGACCTTAGCAACGAACAATTCTTGAAGTTAAGTATGGCTGAAGAGGATGAGCTACTCACGATCACGTTCGACAACAACATCGAAGGCAACACCAGTGCTTCGTATATCGATGAGGTGAAGAGTCTGTACATAAAGGACGAATTCAGTAAATGCGTGCAGGATTGGAATGCATTGCGTTATGACTGCGTTGAGAAAGCTGTAACTAGATCGGTGTTTCCTGATTTGCGTGATGAGCTGCGGCAGACACTCCTGGCCGAAGCTAAGGAGGCGGTGCTGAAAACATGCTGTCGAAAACTACAGAACTGGATTCGCATTGCGCCGTATCGGGTAACTTTTCCGGAGGAAGAGGACGATGAATGGGATACTTCGAAAGGGATAAAAGTGATGGCGATCGCCTATGTGCCTGATTATACCCAGGCGGCGTTTACATGTCTAGCGGGACCTGATGGTGATATTTCCGATTACTTACGACTGCCGCACTTGTTAAAACGCAAGAACTCGTATCAGGACAGTGTGAAGCGGCAGAAGGAGTCCGATCTGACATCGTTGCGTAATTTTATCGTCAATAAGAAGCCTCACGTCGTCGTTATAGGCGGTGAATCACGCGAGGCGTTAATGGTTGCTGAAGATCTGCGCGGCGTAATTGCGGAACTGGCCGACACCGAGCAGTTCCCCACGATCAAAGTCGAAATCATCGATAATGAGCTGGCGAAAGTTTACGCCAATTCCCATAAGGGTGAAACTGACTTCAGGGACTTTCCTGAGTTGCTACGACAGGCTGTATCACTGGCGCGCAAAATGCAGGATCCGTTGATTGAGTACTCCCAGTTGTGTACGTCGGACGAGGAGCTGCTCAGTTTGCGTTATCATCCCTTGCAGAATCAGATTACGAAGGACGAGTTACTCGAGAGTTTGTATCTGGAATTTGTCAATCGCACCAATGAGGTGGGCGTCGATATAAATTTAGCGGTACAGCAGGCCCACAAGAGCTACCTGGTGCAGTTCATCTGCGGTCTGGGACCGCGTAAAGGTCAGGCGCTTCTGCGAGTGCTGAAACAGACCAATCAACGGCTGGAGAATCGCACGCAATTGGTGACGGCCTGCCACATGGGACCCAAAGTGTTCATTAATTGCTCCGGTTTCGTGAAGATTGATACGAATAGTTTAGGCGATAGTACGGAGGCATATGTTGAGATTTTAGACGGCTCACGCGTGCATCCGGAAACGTACGAATGGGCGAGAAAGATGGCTGTCGACGCACTTGAGTACGACGATGATGAAGGAGCGAATCCGGCTGGTGCTCTCGAGGAAATTCTCGAGACGCCTGAGCGTTTGAAAGACCTTGATCTGGACGCCTTCGCCGAGGAGTTGGAGCGGCAAGGATTCGGCAACAAGAGTATAACGTTGTATGACATCCGAGCCGAGTTGAATCATCGTTATAAAGATCTGCGCACGACGTTTACCTCTGCCAATGCTGAAGAATTGTTTGATATGCTGACGAAAGAAACACCGGAGTCTTTTTATGTTGGCAAGTTGATCACCACTACAGTAGGTGGTATTTCTCGGCGTAAACCTCAAGGCGACCAATTGGATCAAGCGAATCCGGTGCGTAACGATGAAACCGGATTGTGGCAATGTCCATTCTGTTTGCAAAAGGATTTTCCTGAGTTGTCTGATGTATGGAATCATTTTGATGCTGGTGCCTGTTGTGGACAAGCAACTGGGGTAAAACTGCGTCTAGACAACGGTATGTCTGGCTATATTCATATAAAGAATCTTAGTGATAAGCACGTAGCGAATCCAGAAGAACGAGTCAGCATTGGGCAAGTTATTCATTGTCGTATTATCAAAATCGACGTGGAACGCTTCTCAGCCGATTGTACTTCCAAATCAAGTGACCTCGCCGACAAGAAACACGAATGGCGGCCGGCAAAGGATCCCTTCTATGATCAGGAGGGTGAGGACCACGACCTGCGCACCGAATATGAAAAGAAACACGCCACTCAGAAGCACACATATATGAAACGAGTCATTATTCATCCCTATTTCCACAATATTAATTATATCGAAGCTGAGGATATGATGGTCGACGCTGATCAAGGCGATGTTGTGATTCGACCATCGAGTAAAGGCAGCGATCATTTAACAGTCACGTGGAAGGTAAGCGATGGGATCTTTCAGCATATAGACGTACGTGAAGAGGGTAAGAAGAATGCCTTTTCTCTTGGCTCATCATTGTGGATTGGTAATGAAGAGTTCGAGGACCTGGATGAAATTATTGCAAGACACATTCACCCAATGGCAATGCATGCGCGTGAAGCGCTCAACTTCAGGTACTATCGTGATACTGAGGGTGGTCAGCGCGAGAAAGCTGAAGAATATTTGAAGGAGGAACGTAAGAAGAACTCCAACAAAATCCACTATGTCATCAGCGTGTGTAAAAAGTATCCTGGCAAATTCATGTTGTCTTATCTGCCTCGAAATAAGGTTCGTCACGAGTATTTTACCGTCACTACCGACGGCTTCCGGTTTCGCAATCAAGTATTCGACAGTATGGCGAATTTGTTCCGATGGTTCAAGGAGCACTTCAGAGATCCGATACCCGGTGGTCAGACGCCAGGTACGCCGAGAATGCATGCGTCAAGACAGCAGTACACAACACCAGGTTATGCCAATATGCACGGCGACGCTATCCATCCGGCGAATCCAAATATGATGCATTCGATGTCGGGTGCGAATCAGACACCGCATTATCCGCACACGCCCGGCGCATACGGTAACATGGCAATTGGCGTGAATACACCGTACACGCCCAGCGGACAGACGCCATTCATGACGCCCTACCATACACCGCACGCGCAACCAACGCCGCGGTATGGCAACCAAACCCCAGGTCAACATATGAACGGTCCCTTCCTGCATCCGAGCGCCCTGTCACAATCGGGCCATCGCACACCGTCGTTCGCAATGCCTCACTCGCGACCGCCAAGCATCGACCCCTCACACCATCGCTCCTACACCACCGACTCGCCGCGTAGCTATACGAGCGAGGGAAGTCGTCGTAATTACAACACCTCGGCGGGCAGCGGTAGTCACGCCAACGACACCGACTGGGAGAAGGCCGCCCAGGCGTGGGTGACACGTAAGGGCGGCAACGCGCCGCGTGGTAACGCCGGTGACACACGCGGCACCCCCAGGTCGCAGGGCCAGCGCACGCCGCGCTTCGACGAGATCCGCAATGACTTGGAGCGTACGCGCATGAAGAACGTCGGCAAAAGTCCGCGCTCAGCGCGCAGCACGCCGCGAACGAACACCTCGCCACACTCTATGTCGCTCGGCGACGCCACACCATTGTATGACGAAAGCATTTAGTTTATAGACCGAACGCGTTACGTTTAGCGAATTATTTCTATACAAGCGAATGATTTACACGAGTACATACGTTCACTTATATGGTTAAACGCCCCACGCGTTTTCACAGATTCAACCAACTCTCCAGCTGCATTCGATCCGACATCAGACCCAAAACCAAATTGCTTATCTGGGGAATTCATCGTCAACTATTTTCACGATAATCGAAAAATTGAATATATTAGCCTGTCGGATCCGTTTACAGTAGGCCGCATGCAATTTGCGTCGCTTGAACGAGGGCGCGTTTGCGTAGATTGCGTGGAATAATATGTCGCCGCATGTTAGCCGCGGACTTTACAGTGTTCTTATCACACGAGGGCAGCCGCTACGCAGTCGCATGGCTTTATATATAAAATATCGTAATGTGCAAAAGCGTTCCGGAACAGTTAATGTTTCGTGAATTTTGTGGCGTCTCTCCCCGTGGCATCTCGTGTGAATCAGTTCAAGTTGTCGCATACTTTCTAGTTTCAAAAGGACTTGGCTCTGCCTAACGCCTTGCACTCTAGCGCATACCCTTTTTTACTATTTTTTTAACGACTGCTCACATCAGTAGTAGTAGATTTAATTCTTTTTATTTTCGATTTTATTGTGGGTTTTTCGATGCATGGAAACGAAAAATAAAAAGGAACTCATTACTAATACAAATCACTTGTTTATTATATAAAAAGAAAGGTATTGTTTTTAAATCATTTCATGTTCCTACATGCCTTTTGAATATTGCAACTTGAATTGGAACGAAGAGACAGTATAATCTGCGACTATGAATTTTATTTGAAGCAACTTTATTTTTCTTCGGCAAATGATGTTTTATTGCATATATTTTCAACATTTGTTAAGCGATAATTATTGACTTACGAATAAATACTTATTTAATTATATATTTGTTATTTTATTATAATATCCTATTTGATTTCAGGAAATAAACTATCGAGAAAACTTGAAACAATGTACTTTATTGTTTTTACTAAATTTTTGCAAAAATGTTGTCTGTACCGGAATATTTTCCAGGTTCGTTAATTTATATTTGGCACTGAATTGACCTGTAGAATCCACAAACCTCAAAATTTGTATATCTCAAAAGTTAAAAGTCAATTTTCCGATTGAAAATGCTGCCTTCTTTCATATAAGACCATTTTTACCCAGATATGAAATATACAAATATGAAATCTTTTTCACGACAAATCTTGAAATGATTTTTGGCAAAAAAAATTACTCTAACACTCAAAATTAGAAAATCGATACTTTTAAGTTTTCATTAAATTTCTTTTAGACTTTGTGTAAGCGGAATTATTCTTCATTCAGCTTTAAAACCTTCGACAATAGCAAGCTCACAGCTTCATTAGTATTGTCATCAATTTATCTCTTCGATTCTGGTACCAAAATTGTTGATACTTTCGTAACATGTTCGAAATCTTTCAATGTACCGAATTAGAATTGTCATATATTTTAAGGAGGTTTGAGTGTGATACGAATCAAGGTGTGTCTTGTGAGAATCCTAATGGATCTAGATGACAAATAAATTATATTACAATGCAACACTTTTTCGCATTTAAGAAGTTTTTTTTTGAGTTTACCGAGTATCGACTACTATGGTCATTAGCTCTATTCAATTCTTTCAATGTAATTAGTCATATTAGAGGCTAATACTATTGATAAGAAGAAGAATTCACTTTACTATGCGTCACTACCGAGAATCGAACCCGGGACCTCATGGTCAGTAGCCAAAGACCAGACCACTGCGCCACTTGGCTGGACAAGTTTAATTATTAATTTACCTTTTGTTACAAATTTCAGTTTGTACAATTACATTTAAAAATATTGCAATCTTATTTTTTGTACATCATAAATGTATTCATTTTAATCCCTAAAATTTCAGCAAGGTGTATATTGCCTTTGAAGGGTTGGGTTAGCACATTCACGCTTTTTAAAAAGCAATAAATCTCTTGGCTTACGACCGGGTCTGGACCGCACCGTGGGGGTCCTTTCGGGACTGAGCGTTTTCTTATATAAATATTGTTTTCTTGTTATCAATTTCATTTTCACTGGTGATTTAGAGATTCAAGTCATTAATTTATATAGAATTGTATATAGAATTTCTTGTTAAAAGAATTGAAGACATGTGGATAATTATTTTCATAAAATATTTGTTGTGAAGTTGGTTAGCTATATGCAGGCATCCAAAATGCGTACGTGTAACAATATACAATAGTTATAATCATTTTTATATTCCCACATTGTATTACCTCAATGCGCTGGAAAAAAAAATAATGAAAAGTTGTAAATCTGACCGTTTACGATCGAGCAACGTAATTTTTATTTGAGCGTAGCGATCAATTGCGATCGCCCGCCTTATCAATCGAGCGTCAGTGTTATCAAATTGAGAATAATTCACAATGCACAGATAAGTCGTAATTATCGCAAACAATCGAAATTGAGTGACTTTGCGTCGTAGCGTCGCAATAGGAAGAGGGTCGCGAAACGTTACGAAAGTGCACGTCTCTAGTTATTATGTATGCAGCGCGAGAACACAGGCAGGGAAGAAAGAAAAAAACGCATGCCGGTGGCCGAGAACGCAGCGTACATACGCGCGTTGGAAAAAAAAACCGTTAGCATTCGAAATAATCGTGTTCTTCAATCGATCGCATTCTTCGAACGTGTCGCATACGTCGACGACGAATATGCAGCAGGGGTATGGGAATTCTAGGGGCCCGCAATTCGTTTTACGCGCTATAATATTTCCCATAAACCAATTATGCGCACGAATCAATTCGATCCTGTGGGATGCAGGCGCGCACAACAAATTCAATTTCGTGCAATTTGGCGGGGGCGCAGTTGCGAAAGCTCGCGGGACGGCCGCAAATGGTCGATGCGTCCAGATTTGTCGTTGCAATTCGTCGCACCGATTGCAAACCGGCGCGCCGTGACACCCGAACACAGACGGGGTTCGCAATCAATTTCGCACAAAAACCGCAGATGAAATGCGTGACAAGCAACAAGTGATCGCACTAATTGCGCACACACCGCGCGCTAACTTTCTCCGAAGTGGATCATAATAGAAACTCAATCGGCGCTTTGCATTCCGTTCTAGGCGCGTTCGAAACCGAGACGGTTTGGTTCTCACGCCGTTGCGTCTCACCAATTTTCAATTAGCTGATATAGAGACGTTTCCTTCCTACTCAGTGACGTAATTGGGCATCTGGGAAGACTATGCAAGATTTTTGTGGGGGTTTCAACAACAGGGGTTGAAACAGAAAGTATCGATACTTTCAATAGAATCTTTGATTCGAATCATTGATGTCGAAGAGATTCATAGATCAATTCCGAAAGAATCGCTATTTTCCGCACTAAAAATATCGTTACTTTCCTACAATACCAAAAAAGTATCGATACTTTCAATAGATACGTGAGTATTGATACTTTTGATTGATATTTTTGATATAAAAAGCTTTCTAGTTAATATTATATCTAATAATAAATGGTCAATACTAAAAAATATGTTTATCAGTCAGTGATAATAAGAGATTCATAGATTAAGTTTGAGGAGGTACATATTCTTATAGGTCCTTCCGTGTCTGTCATCCATCCTCCGTTTGCACGTATACTAATCGGATTAAACAACAGCCACCTCAACAATAAAAAGTGAAAGTGCATGATAGCGCATTAGCCGTGGCAAACGGAGCGCGTGTAATGAGGCGCAATCAAGCGGCGGAGCCGTATTTCGGAATGGCGCGCGTTATCACCGTTCGCCGCCCCCGCTAATCCGCCGCGCTGCCCCGACACAATGACGCTGGCGACGTCATTGTACGAAAGCGTGTTTTTCGCCAGGAGTCGAGCAGTGCGAGCAACGCGCAATGGCGAAGAAAAAAATCGATGTGTGCAGAGAGGGCCGTCGTACGCACGGCCGCCCCCCAATCGACGACCGCCCGTCCGCCCACCCGCCTGTCACGCTCAACGTCGCGCCGACGACGTGCAACAAGTGCAAACGTGTTCGGCGCCGCCGCCGCCGGGCGGCCGCCACCATCGCCGTCGCCGTACACTGATTCGTAATTGATTGACGTTATTGTTTCAGGCGTGACGCCTCTTGCTCGTTCCGCTCATTCGCGCGCGACAGCTTCACATTATTTGCGCGCATTGCACAAGTACGCAGCCCCGCTACATTCGTTTTTATTAGCTCGCGGGATTATTGGGAATGGTCAAAATCTTGCATGATTGGAAGGGGTGGCAAAAACGGATAAAGAGCAGTGAAGACGAAGGTGTATAATAGTTTTAGAAAATGTACTTTCTTATTTTATGCCATAACAACTAAAAACACAACATATCAAATTTAAAAAAAATGCAATAAAGGGCTATGCAGTTCAACAGTTCACATATTCAACGAGAGATGGTGTATACAAACAATTGCTTCAAACTTATATAACTTCGGAAGAATGCTTATTGTAGTATCTCCCGGTGGAGGCGCATGTATACTCTCACTCAGCGACTTTGAGATTCAGTTAAACATGATGATATCTGTGCAAATATGTCGCTAAATGCTTGGAAGAAGAAAGAAAAGGGTAACACGTACTTCAAAGGAATGAGAAACACTCGCGCGATTTTTCCAAATCACACTTGCTATATAGAGATAAGACTTTTCGTATGTTATTTCCATACATTTTGGCTAAACAAACATTAACAAGATATTTCAATGGTTTACTATTGATGAAAACGAAAAAATACCTGTTCCGAAGTATTTGCACTAATCAAATTGTAATTTTGTTCTTTATCTTTTCTACAGACCAATGTTTGGCTCAAAATTGATCTTCTAGGTTTAACGCGGCCTGATCAGATCTTCCTGCACTGTTTCTATGCATAATAGTTTCATTCAGATAGCTTGCCAGCCCATGAACAACTCATCTTTCATATTTTAAGACTTGGGGCAGTGTTGAGTGCGACAACACCTCTCTACTAATAGTTTTAATGTGATAATTATTTCCCTAATTGAGCAATGAAATTAAAATTGGAGATGTAGAATATCCGTATAAGTTGGACCACACCTAGAAATTTTCAAGACGATACAAATAATAAAGATTTGTCAACGTATTATAATATCCATCCCACTTTGTGGCGGTAGGATGACTTCAGGCCGCCTGGATTAGGGCTTATTTACGTATTCTGACGCAGACTTTCATTAGGAGGACGTGTGGCGAATGACACCCGGCCTCTGGCGTTAGCGTTCGCCTGTTGCCGCCGCCGCCGAGGGAGTGAGCGTACAAGCGGCGCGACCGGCGTTGGTTTGGGGGGTATGGGTGGCTGGCTCCCGTCGAGCGCAAACTATTTTTCATCATTTCGCAAGCGTCGTCGTGCGGCGCCCGCCCCGAATTTGATGTGGCGTAATCGAGTTTAATGCGCTACGGCTCGCACGCTCGCCGCTCGAACATTCAGATCGCTCATCGATTCTTGCGGTTTTTTTCACGTCGCAATTTCTATCCGTGAGGCATGCTTATTTAATCTCAGCCGCTTGTTACGAAAACGGGTGCGGCGTGGCACCGTGCGCCGCGTGTCGAATCGCAGCCTCTTTCTTGTTGCATTCGATTCGAAATGGAAAAGTGTAACGGCGAATAGAGTGGCAAGGACGTTCACGTTTCTCATTTCTAGCCGGCCGCGGCGAAGAGAAAACGTTCTTGCCAGCCAGCGCCTTGTGACATTCAACAATGCTCAGTTGTTGTGATTTTTTCTATGCATGTTTTTTCGTTTTGCGAATATTTTTCGTCAGGGTCGTGCGATGTCGACAAATCCTACTGCCAGCGAATTAGCAAAGCCTCAACTGTAGTGTAATTAAATGCCGAAATCTCGTTTCCGACGCCCGAGCAGTGAGGGCCAGTCAAAAGAAATGGCGAGCGGCAGCGTTTCGCGGTTGGCACGGCTCACGATCGGGTTAACGGTACGTTCCAGTTCTTTTTTCTTTCGGTTTCTTATCCTCGGAGCGTAGCGGCCGAAAGACCTGGATTTGCATCCCGGCGCCCTGGCTCAACCGCCTGCAGGTGCGCTCTAATGCGCAACAGGTATTCCAGCGTTCGAACTTTACCATCACGGTCTAGTGCGATGTTACGCCACCCCCGCACTTTCCCATTAGGATCCTGCTAATTCGCGAAGACGAAACTTGGGAGGCAAACTTTGTGCGTCAGCATGTTATCGCAGCGAATAGACTCGTTCATAAAACTGTTTGAGTTGATGTAATTAAGCGAGGCATTTAACACCCTCGGCGCGTTTGTTTGCGCGCGCAAACACGCAGCGCCTCTTACAGTTGGAATTGTCGGCGGTGGCGGCGGCGCATGGGGAGAGCGGGCGGACGAAAATAGACGACACGCATTAGGTATGCTGATTTGATGATGATAATCGTACGACGCGGGATCATGTGGCGGCGGCGTGCGTCGCTTTTTGCGGGGGTGGCGTGTTAATGCCGGCGTCGCTCGGTCGCCACATACCCATACAAATACGCACACGTACATACCCACATACATACACGCAAATGTATTCATACCCGCCCACATATACATTCATATATCCATATATTCTTACTGCTCTGCCGCCCTCCAGTTGCCAATCACCGATAATCTAGTCATACGTAGAAAAGCACGCTGTGTTTGCGGAAGTTCAAGTGCACCTGGTTTGCGTATGATTGAAGCGCTGGATGGTGAGCGGGAGGCGGCTGAGGGTGTTTTCGGTGGTGGCGGCGGCGGCGGTGATGGTGGAGTCGCGGATCGGGCGCATCATCGTCATCGCGGTGCGCTCGACGTCGACGGTCTCGCGGAGCTGCGCCGCGGCCGCGCGCACGATTCTATTACGTCGAGCTCCACGGGGGCCCGCAAGTGAGCCGCACTCGCTCGTCGCCGTTGTTCATAGCATCGCGCGCCGTCGAAAGGCACACACCGCCGCCAGAGCAGCCGGGCTCTCGCGAACACGACCACGAGTCGTTTGTTGACATCGCGAAAAAAATAGAGGAAAAAAGAAAGAAGCACGCCATTGAGCCACACTCCAGCCTCGTTGATTCGTGTTCCAAAAACTCGTAAAATAGCAAGAAAAAAAATAACCTCGTGTGTTTACCCGCTACCTCCTTGATAGAATACATATTTATTCCCTAGTGTACCAAAAAGTTTGCGGAAAGTTTATCGAAACGCGCGCTACGCAACACCCTCAGGGCGCTTCGACACCACAACCACCACCAACCTCCAAGGTACACGGCGCACTCCTCGAAAGGTAAGCAAGAAAACGCCGAAAAAAAAAACTTATTGGGGATTATTATTTTTGTGCTATCTTTTGGCGGAAAAAAGGCCTCAGGCCGGCCAATTGTGCATAGAAACGCGGAGTAATCGTCATTCGCACAACAAATGCGCGCGAAGAGAAAGTGCATAAAAAGGCAAAATAGTTCGCATTCCAATGCGCGACGGCCGTCGTCGCCGTTGAACTTTTAGAAGGTTTGTTTCCATAAATCTTTCCAATGCAGCGTACTCACATATACATATACAAAGTGAAGCCGTATTCTTTACAGTGTTAATTCTTACAAGTATCAATTTTAACAATTTTCCGTTATGTGCAAAAAGTCATTAATATTAAATAAAGACGTATTCATGCATGTAAAATTGCACGTTGAATGTCAGCCGTTTTTTTTTTGTTTGGGAGAGTATGCAATGTTGGCTGGGCCAGGCGTCAGCTACCGCGGAAAGTGGTCCGCGAGAGCAATGTTATACGGGGGTAGTGGATGCGCGCGTACGTTGCCCGGTACATGTGCCGGAGGGAGTATGAATGAACACCGAAAATGTGCGCTGCGGGCTGTGCAGGCAGTGCCACACCACACGCCTCTGGATAAGCGCCTCTTTTGACGTCAAACGCGAATATACACGCTTTACCAGGTACATTTATCACTATCGCAGTGCATTCGCACGCGCCGCGTGTTGCCATTTTTCTCACTAACATTAACTATGACTGCTAGCAAAATAATTGTTTTTATGCGCGGGCATTGTGCGGGCGCCTGGGCGGCCAAATATTTGAGACGGCAAGCAATCAAACGGAAAAACACGACATTGCGAATTATAAACAAGGCGCGAAAATGATGTGAGCGCGCATGTTTGTTGCAAATAGTAACTGGGTATTGTACGCCGTGCGCTACGACAATCGCAAACATTTCTCTGAGATTCGCATCTCGCCGGAATCTGGGAAGTACCACCGCAACAAGTCACGGAAAGTCGCGGCAGCCGGGTCGGGCGGGGGCAGCGCATTCGTAATGCATAATCAAGCGACCTTGTCGGTCGGAATTGTGAGCGGCTTCCGAATCTCACACAATATCCCGCCGAGAGGTGTGCGACACGCGACCAACACATACAGAAGCGGTTGGGATCGCCAGCAGTAGGTATTATCGTGTATGTGTGGATGCAAATGCGATTTTCAATGGATATGCGCCATTAGGCCGCGAAAAATCACGCAAATGAACTAGAAACCCTGCCGAAACGCCCACGCGGCCGACATCGACGCTGACGTTCGCACGCACACGATCGAAACATCTTTATCAGTTCACTCGCACGTCATACGTGTTTAATCATCATCGAACGCGCAGGGTGGCCGTGCCATTTGGGCCGCGTGCGTATAGGTGATTTACGAGTGCGCCCACCTGAGTGATTAGTTCCTCGTATATCGCACAAACGAGTCGTTATCATTGTGACCGATAAGAAATTAGCAGTGAGTGTTCCAGCAGCGATTTAATTACCTGACATTAAAAAAAAAACAACTTAATTCATTGTTATTGATTTTGGAAGGACGGATTTTCCAATATATTCATTTATTTTGAGCGATTTTTAATATATAAATCAACCAATTATTGGCATAACCTCTGCGCTTACATTCCCCTCTCTGCCTTTTCTGCTTCCTTTACAATATATTTTTTTACAAATTTAACAAACAATAAAACAAACGTAGACTTAAAATTTCAAAATGTTAATATAACCAATATTATTTTGTCGATCTAATGTGATGCAACTGGAAATTAACATTGGATGGCATAACACGTAACTCAATAATTGTATATGCCAAGCAATTGAGGATAGCAGTTGATAGATAACATTAGCAAGTTTAGGACAATAAGGGATTTATACTCTATAAAATAGTTTCATTTTTCCTGTTACGGGGAAACCTCATTTATCTGGTCGAAAAATACACAATTTTCAAGATTGAAGAAGGAATTCATAAGCGAAATGTAATTTTTTCACATAAAAAATCGATATTTAAGTGAATAATTGATGCACATGTTTATTTCGCCTCTTTTTTTTAGTTGCTCAGTTGCGTACACTGTAGCTGCCATAATTTTGATCGAAAACCAAAAACCACAAAGTTTTTGTAAGGTTTATGAAATTTTCTTGAATCTAACGTCGAGGATTTTCATGAAAAAGTTAAAATTATATGATTTTATACAGATTTATATTAAAAATGTACTGTAGATATACCATTATTTATAGTTAAAAAACAATTGGCGTCATATTCTAGAGAATTGAATAGTCTACAAAATGAGCTATCATTCAGCCAAATCGGTTGAGTAGAATTTGCTCAATCGTGTACGCAAAATTGTAAAACGGAGTAACAAGAAGTGTTGGGTAAACATAAGGACTATTTATGAGTTATATTATATTAAATCTTACAAGTGGAGTAGCTCAATTATCCTTCTCAGATTTACATGAAATTTTGTACAGCGAAAATTCCGTTAACAGTAATTACCACGTTCAATTTTGAGGGAATGTTCTTGAATAATTTTCATAAATAGATTTATTCACTAGCTATATTAAAGCTAATTTAAAAAAAATGATTCTTGACTCGGTAAATGAGTCTCCCTTAATCACCTGTCGTCATTGTTAAATAGTCATATTTCCATGCCTGATACCATATTTGCATTAACTTTATATACTCATTGTACAAATACTTGATTTTAGAAACAGGAAAAATTTGATCTGATACATACTGAGCAGTAGTAAAATTCGCTGCTAACTTCCTATTAGTACCATGGTATTATTTATTTCGACCAACCAAATATGCCATGTGGAATTCGCGTGTATCGCACCAGGTCTATGCAGGCCTGATATATGCGGTGTTTTAAACGGGTTTGATTGTCAAAGCAGGCGAGTGCACATAAACATAAACAATGCCGTGAATGCGGCACGATGAACCTCGGACGCTAGTGGACGCATGTGGATATGATAGCTGTGATTACCTGTAGCCCACCGCCATTCGTCCACTTTGCTGTGGTGGCAGCATCTATAACAGGTGCAAGGGGAAACTCAACCGAACGTGTGTGCTGCTCTCCAGTTGTCGCTTTTCGCGTAATTTGAATTTTCGATAAGAGCGCCCGTTTTTTCACTGCCTCCGAAAGGCCTTGAATACGCGAACGCGTAACGGCGACACGCCGAAAATTAATAATAAATAAATTCATTCGCGCGTCGGATGACAGCGTGTTGTCATTGTTGGCGGTGTTATTAAACAATGCACACGATAACGCCGCGCACGTCCGCTCTCTTTTCTCAATGTTTGGAAATCTCGTAAGCAAATTCGATACATTTATCACCGATAGTGCAGCATACTCGGCATTGTTCATGATCGCTGATAGCGGCCCCCGTAATTCCCAACGTGCCAACTTCGAGCTGAGCGCGCCGTCTCGAACGTGTGCACATTAAAAAATTATCTAATTCGAACCAATTTTCATACGACGATAAGATTTTGTTTGTGCGTGCGATTTATGCGGCGCGTGCGGTTGCAAAACTCAGTCATGCGTAGAGCCACCCTCGAAAGGCGTTAACGACAGCGCAGATTGTCTTTGCTACGATAAATACCAGCAAAGAAATTGAAAATGCAAATCGAAACGCGTACACGATATGTGTCAGACATTGATCCGGCCAAGGACGTTTTCGGCGTGCGACTTTTATAGATTGCGCTAATGAACCCGCAAAGCCGCAATAAAGTGCGGACATTTGTCAAAGCTACGAAAAAAAAAACAACAACGAGATTATGCGATTTGCATTTGTCAGTCGTGTTCGGAAGGCGGGTGTCGAGAGCGGTTTAGGACCACATTCTTTTTTTCGTTTGTTACGGCATTTGACTACTCTTTACAAAATGTCACTTGCTCGGCTATGCAACTACGCGTTCGTTTTTTATATAAAGTGAAAAGGAAGGTGTGTTTCGAGGTGTTTCGAGCAACCTTAAGACATTAGTCAGTTGTATGGTCGCTCGTAGCCTCTAATCGAACGACCAAAACTGGATTTTGTTATCAAAATCACTCACCATCATTACCAATGTATAAATAACTATATATCAATAAATATCGATCATTTCGATATATTCTTGCCATGCGAACGGTCTGCCATTTTGTTAATTACTTTCCAGTACCGATAAGAAGTTAGCAGTGAACCTTTCAGCAGCGAATTAAAACGCAATAAAAGGCAATTGTTAACCAAAACATGCGAATTTCTTTTAAACTCGATATATGCGACACATGTTATTTACATAAAAAAAACACAAATAAAAGAACGAATATTTTGCTGAAAAGATTACCGCTAACTTCTTATCGGTCTTACTAGTCACATTCTAGTATGATTATACAAAAATATAGACATCATTAAACACATAAAATAAGTCTATTCTTATCTATGATAAACCTTGTGTTTAGTAGCTAATCTCGGTATTACCTAGCTAATTTCAATATTATCCATATCTTGAAAATCAAAATTCGATTATATTGATGTCGGTATTTCGCCAGAGTGAATCATTAGATATATTTAGTAGCTTCTATGCTAGGGATTGTTTGGATTATGGGTCAAAATCAATCCCAACCTCAATATTAAAGGATATTTGTCCCGTTTTTACGTCTCAAGTGGGTTACTTGTAATCCACGGGTCATATGATCCCGAACGACGCTCTATCAGTTCCAACTTTTCAGCATTGGTAATTTAGTCTAGATTAATTACATATCAAATACCAATAAAATGTTTCATGGGCAATTTTGTAGCATAAAGCATAAAATTACCTATTCGTACGAATTTGAATATATTAAAATCTGATGTACAAATCGTAAAATTAATGACTTTACGTTTACGTTTCGTTGTAAATGACTAGCAGAGAGTTTTGGCAATAAGAACACAAATCTGCCAAATATGCCAAAGTGAACACCAGCCCGAAAACTGCAATCGTCTATGCCGAAAGTACGCCGACCTTGGCATTATGCGCTCATTTTTATTCAAAACCAGCGTCCGTTTATCTAGCGTATTTATCACTGGCGAAATTGCAACCAGCGCAGCAAAATCATTATATAAACAGCGAGCGGGACAGCCGATCATGTCGTTTAAGAGAAGATGGCCGTCGAAAGGTTAGCGACGTGACACTAGAATTAATTCGTTTGCACAAAATTCCGTCGCAAGTTAGGAATATGACGATCTGATTGCCGAATTTCGCGACGGATGCAAGTTTGCAACTTGCCAGCAAGCATATCAACACGAGTCCATTGAGCGGATGCGACCCGGAGGTGGCAAAAATCGCAATTGCGTTGCAAAGCGGAAAATTGCGCGACGGCTAATTGCGAATATTCGCGCCGTTTCCCTTCGACACTTTCGAACGTCGAGATGTCGGCAACGATGGTGGCGGTGGATGGTGGTGGTCAATTAACGCAATGCCTCTTTGGCGTCGTCGCCGCCGCCACTATCAGGCAGACCGCACCAGAGTAATACACCAGGTCGGGCGCGCAATTAGCGCCACTTGCCAGACGCTGATTTTTTACGATCTACCTTATCAAATTTGCGTGATAAGCGCGGGCAGCGCAGCGGCGTTAATTAGGCTCGCCTGTGCGCCTCAAATTCAGATCGATCAGCTGATTGCGCTCGCGGCTCTTATGACAAATCATCAAGTTCACGACCTTGGTTCCGCGGATCATCAGCAAGATGAGTACGCGCACATAAATAATTTGTTGCGCGCGGCCGGCCGTACGCTGCGTGGCATTTAATAATAATCGGCGTCCGTGCGGCTCTCGAAATTCGAGGCGCTCGCGCCGGGGCCTGTAATAGGTGATAGTTGTTTGGTTACTTTCTTGCGTCCGCCGAATGGGTTATTGTACTATAAAGTCAGTCAGTCAGTCGGTAGCCAAAAACGGCGCTTGCAAGCGTGGCCGAAACTCGTTTACGGCGAGCGAAGTGACCGTTTGGCATTTCCTGCGTTTGGGAAGGTCGATGCGTGCGAGTGTTGATGCCGCCGCCATCAACTACCGCCGCCAGGCACAAAGCCACGGCAGAGCAAGTGATGGGACCGAATTTAAATTGAAAAATGTCACTCCTCGCAAATGGAAAGTCTTTCTTAGCAAGTTGCCTGCCACCAACTACGAGATGCAGTGGCACAGATTAAAGTTGTCTGGGTCTTGGTTCTTTCTGGGCCTCTGCATTTTTTTTTGATATTGGTACCTCGCAGATATCCCGAAGAAAACCCTCTTCATTAGGGTGTGGGACAAATGAGCTCTGTGAGGACCCCAGTTTTTGTATGACTGTCCATTTTCTGGGGGAGTCCTTTCAAAACGAAGCGGACCATTTCTGGGTGCCCCTAGGCACATCCTCCTTAGAACCTCTGGAAGTTTAAAGAATCTCTAGACATTTCTGTATGAAATTTTATCTCTTGGTCACTTGGAAAAACAGACTCAAATGTCTCTATACATTTGCACAATATATAGAGGAGTCGTTAGACACTCTAAAACCTGCTAAAGTTCCTCAATTACCATTTTGTCTATGAACTCCAATCGAGTTTCTTGTAGACATCTTCCACATGCCTGTTGCTGAGTATTCTGTTAAAAAGAGCCTTTATTTGAAAGAAAGAGACAACTTGGGAAGATACTTTTTGGACAATCAAAGGACCTTAGATCTTAGATACAAATTCAAAATGTGAACCTCAAGACCACTCTAAAAGCCAACCTTTCAGTTTGAATGAACTTGGAACTAACAACTGGAGAAGGAGGTTCCTCAAAAATTACGAGTTGACTTTTTAAGCCTCAAGATTATTTTAGAACCCATGGACTCAAAATCATTGAATTTAAAGGAACTGGCAAGAGATAACATGGGAAGGGTTTTAGGTTTTACAAGTGGATATCTACCAACGTCCTCAAAATGTTTACATGCTCAAAATCTTCTCTTGCAATGTATCAAAACTGGGACATTGCAAAGTAAGATCTTATAGATCAATTAAGAACCTTAAGACTACACAAGTACCTATGAACTAATGCTAAAACCTTTCAATTTGAAGGAACGTGACAACATGGGTAAAAGCATTTTCAGGAATTACAAGTTGACTTCTCCCTACTTTCTGGGGATGAATCTGTTCAAGTCTAAATCTGCTTTGATATCTTGAATAACCTTATTTACAGATCAGTTCTAAATAGGAAGCAAGTGAGTAAAAAGTAATCGTCACATTGTCCATATTTTGCCAAATATCTCCTTCGGTAACATTCAAAATGTATAATTAAAAAGATAAAATTACTGACAGGCTTACATTGTGTTAATCGCGACCTTTTTCTCGCTCAGCGAGTGGCAAACGGGAAGTCGGTTCTCGGTTCGCACCGAGAACTTTCTAAAGCCTTTGAGCGACACGCGGTTCTCGCCGCGCCGGGGCGAACATTCGCGTTAGCGCACGGCGCTCGATTAAAATATCCGCCGAAATTGTCGGCACTGTGCGATGAATCGAATTTCGGGGCGATGCTGAGGCGGCGGCGTTGTCTTCGGGCCGCGGCAATAACGGTATCCCATGCCCGAGCGTAACGAAATCCAATGCGTATCGAAACGCGCAATCGGATTGTGTGCTCGCGCTTGCAGAAGTGCACCGCCGCACCGCGCGCCGTGCTAGTTTCTTCGTCCGTATTTTTTAGCCCTCGTCCTCTCCATCATCGTGCGTCAACGTGGCCTCGCGGGTGACCGTCGTCGGGTTTCGGGCGCTCATTCATTACGGGCGGGAAATTGTGCAATTTACAGGGGCCCGTTTTCCCGCGCCACTACCACCTCCGGCAGCGGCCCACGCCGTTGTCTGCAGCGCGGGAAAAACGCACCCGCCACAATACGACGCCGCGCGTTGAATGTTTGTAATTAACAATTACGAAATCAAGTTTCATTCACGATCCCGTAATTTAATCACCGTTACCCGTTCCGCGGGCGCGCGCGCACATGGGATGATTCAATAGGTGTTGAGTTGTGTATAGTGGATTCGTGCGTATGGCCTTTCTCAAAACTACATTCGCATCGCGCGATGTGAGTTAATGGGTTGACTTGGAAATCATATTTGTATTCATACAGGCAGCGAGTAAGTGATCTTCAACTATGAAATCTCGCAAACCTCCATTTATTAACATGTGATTCGCGAAACGGGACCTAATATCGAAAAGAAAGGCGTTATTACTCTGCGTCGCATTCGCAATGCATCTCTGCGGTTATTAGAATGTGTCGTATCTGACACGCACTCATGGGCGATATATTATAATTAGCACAACGGAATAATTGCTGTATCAAACGTTACACAACCCTCACTTTCCCTTGGCTTGTAATTAGCTAGCTATACTTAGATTTTGAACGTCCCATTTTCCCATTTCATTATAATTATCAATTATTAACGTCATAATATTAAAAGGAAATGCTTTTATTATATATTCAGTTGCTATTAGCATAGGACGTGTTTGTCTTCACTAAGAAATATTTAAAAATTCTTTAAATATCTTTTTACTTTTTACTGTCTCCTGCTAGTTTTTTCCTTCTTCAAATGTCTTCCCTTTCCTTCTTAACATTTCTTCTATTTGTTTCTTCCAATTTTTTTCACTTCTCCTCTCTGGCATTCTCGCCTCCCACCACATCTATCGTTCCCATCTATCTATTCGTATCACATGGCCCCACCATTGCAGCCGTTTCCCCTGTATGTCTAGATCTATTTCCTTCCTTAAGGTCCATATTCCTAGCTTTATCAATTATGCTGGTTCTTACTAGATTTTAAATACTTCATTTCTTTTGCCCGTATTTTGCTTTCATCACTTGGTGTTATATGTGAGGTGTTATAATCCAGGTCTCCTGTATGTTAGAACTAGTCTATACAAACCAGAACACAAATCAGATATACTGAACAAATATCTGATTTTTGTTCTTCCTAATATTTCTTTTTCGTTTTTATTATTTTGGAAAATGCATAATCTGTTTATTTTTTAGTCTGGGCTATCCTGAGGTTGAAACAAATTATTTTAATCCTAAAACAGACAGCAATAAATTTTCTGTAACCTCTTATTATCTTAGAATGATTTACAAGTATAATAACTATTTGATACTAGAAAGTCATGCAGTGTATCACTTAAGATAGTTATATCTTGACAAAACATATGTTAATATGAAAAATATGAGTACTGCTTTAATTAATATTTATTGAAGTAAAACTTCTATATGCGCGCTTAACTTGGGGAATACACTGGTGAATGCGAGCTGAATTAAAAAAGAATCCTATTTTAATTAAGACATACTGATAGACTAGCCGCGTAACGAGTTACGTTACGAAGCGGTTTAAGCTCTAAGAAGAATATCGAAATTTTAAATATCGTGTTGCATAAACTGCATCACTGATAAACGGTAAAGGCTCATAGAGACCGCCGGTGTGCAGATTATAGTTTCTAGGCAAGACCTAAATGAGTTGTAGTTAAACTTAATAAATAAAGAAATCGATTTAATATTTAATGATTTCAGTTTAATTAAATAAATAATTAAAATTGCCCACCTGGGCAGCCTAGTGGTAGCGTCTCGGCTTATCACGTAGGAGGACGGGGTTCGATTTCCCGAGGTGGGCAATCCACCGGGTGAATTATAATTAATAATTCACCCACTACACACCTCACACACAACAACATTCAACATTATTTAACAAACATTCAACATGCAACATTCAACACTCTACAATACACAACAAAAACTACAAAAAAAGCACAAATTGTAAACATACACAAATAAATTGTAATCACGGCGGAAAAACCCCAGGGTTGATAGCCACTAAAATATATACATTATTATTATTAATTAAAATTAGCAATTTTATTCCACATTTAAGTACTATATAATATGTTTTGATCTGGTATTTGTTGGTATCCAAAAGATTAACATCAATAACGATTTTCTGCCACATTAGTATTGCATTGGTCTGCTTTTATGTATTATTGTAATTATTATATTTGACGAAAAGACTGATAGATCGCTACATGTATTATTATTAGTAGTAATACGTTTTCATATTTTATAATCGTATTGTATTTTTCTATTAAATCACGGATACAGGTTAGTAGCTCTGCTGTATGAATCCGAGATTCCATGTGTATTAATGACCACGGTAGATTGTTGGTAACTAATTAGTTCTGAAATCCATTTACAGATGGCGTTTCGATAGGATCGATATTGACAATATCGATATTTTTAGGACGATATTTCGATGTTGATATATCGTAAAGTTGTAAATATCGATTTGGAAAAATATCGATATTTCATCATCGTCTGACATGTCTACTAATTATGTAAATACTGATTAAAGAATAAGAGTATATTTAGTTTTACTTCAAACATGTAAAAAGCCTAAGTCTAATGGTTCTTCTTTAGCGCAAAAGCAACATTTCTATATTAGTATAGAGGTAAAATTTGATTTTTAGCTACATTTTACAAAGTATTTAATGCCAAGTTGAGGTAGGCCGAACAACGAGCAACAAGTAAGTGTTTTATCTAAGAATTATGTAAATATGATTCAAAAAAGAAATTAAGATTAGTTGAAAAATAACGTATTCGCAACATGATAACAATAACATTAAATCGGCTTTTATTAGTAGAAATGAACAAAATACGATAAAATTTATTGCTAGCTACGGGTTGTGTATTATGTATGAATTAAAATTGAACCATTATTGCACATTGAAAGGTCGCGAGTCAGTAAAATTGAGCAGGGAAAATTAACCACGCGCGCACACTGGACCGGAACTCTTCGGAAACTTCCTGCGCTACCATTTACTACCGCATGGCAAATTTTTCATTAAGGTACATTCGGGCGCAAAATGCGTGTTAAGACTTTTACTTCTGCGCGGTGCGAATTCCGCTCGAAATCGAAACACGTCGAAAGTTTCGCGAATGCCGCGAATACTTTACGCGCGCTTACACACCACACCGACAGCTACTAACCCCGAGTGCCGAACCACCTACTTAGTTGCTCGGTACTTTGCTCAATAAACTAATTAAAATTTTTACGAGCATTATTTCCGCCAAGCGAGCAATCAAGCAAAGTTTATCGACGCGCCTAATGTGATTACGAATTACCTACGATTTCCGCGCGGCGCTCGTTGCGGGCCGGGGAACGGCGGCTGAACGACCGCCATCGATTGACAATCAGCTTTCTTTTTCGGCGACCGCGAATCGGGCGTCGAATCGCTTATTAATTCCACTGGCTCCCTTCTGTCATTCCTGTCGTGCCCGGTAGCCGCAAATCGCCAATTTCGTATTCAGCTGCATCCTGCTGCGTATCGATCATGCCCGCATTGATTACAAAGCGTTTCAATTACGCGCAATTAAAAATATCAGCGTGTGTGCTGATGAACTCGCAGCCTCATGGCAAATTGTCTTCTCAGTGGATTTTTCTCTCGTTTGGACCAAAGACATTCAATTATCTTTAAAAATATTCATGAATTTAAATTTTTTTGAACTTGTAAGTTTTGAACCACATTGTTACTAGGGCATAGTTACTAGGTTAAATTGATACCTTTACCAGTCCCCTTGTGAAGGTACAAACAAAGGAACGGGCATGCCCCAACATTATTCATCCTAGCACTTAAGTATGCTATAAGAAAACCTAATATTGGCAGGACGAATCTACTCACGACTAAAGTGACACAATTAGCAGTATATGCAGACGATATTAACATCATGTGTCGCACAAAATGAGAGGCAGAAGAAACGTATACTAAGGTAAAAAAAAGCTGCGGAGGGAATAGGGCTAGAAATTAATCTAATAAAGCCGAAAGTCATGATTCCATCGAGAACATCAGGACCAGCCCTACATACAGAGGACAACCTTGCACAAGTAAATAAGGTTCCGATACCTGGGTGCTATCCTAGACGAACACGCTAAAGAAGATGATGAAGTACGAGCTAGAATTACAGCAGCCAATGGCGTATACTACGCGTTAGTACGCGTATGTATTAAGATCAGCACATATACATCGCACAAATAAGCTGAAGGTGTAAAAGACAATAATAAGGCCAATTCAGAACTATGGCGGAAATAAGAAGGCGTCATTACCGAACCCGATACAATCACGAACTATACCAAATTTACAACGAATGCTCAATATCGGAGTATATACGAATCCGTGGTTAGAATAGAGAGCGGACACCCAAAGATATTCTTTTGGTATCAGGACTTGCTATGACATTTGTTAAGTCTCGAGCTGGGACATTCAATGAAGTTTTTTTAGGAATATCAAAGTACCCATTCTTACCACTAGAATATGTTCACGTCTGGTTCTTAAAGAGCTTAATGAATCTGGAGAGATCCACTCTCGAGGCAAGCGTTTAGAAGATTGGCAAGATATGAGGTTGGACTGGTAAGAATTGGGAGTGAAAGGCTAGTCAGGAATGTATGACCTGTGGGGTACAATGGATGGGCGAATCGCAAGGGAGTAGCGTATGAATCGGTGAGCCCCTCCCATACCGCGGTAGAACTTGTATGTAGGGGTATAGAAGTAGAGGAGCAGTAAAGGCAATTCAGGATTCATGGAAGTATAACCCAAGATTTAAACGGGTGCAAGTGATGGGAAGAAGACTCTTCTACTTGAATGATGTGGGGCTGGGAGTAGCTGAGTAGTTGGATGGGCGCGAGTTACACCAAATGTGCGTGGTGGAGATACGTGCGAACATCTGATAATGGAGTGTAAGACAATGTAGGCAGATTAGGCGAAGCTTGGATGGAGCTTGAAAATTCGTTGCGTAGATTGTTAAATGAAAAATGGAAGCGGTTTGGATACAACAATTATCAGGGAGGAGAAGATGAGAAGGTGAAGATGTATGAACATGATGGATGCAATGACTTAGCATGGATTGACCATTTACGTATTTATATTTATTTATATTTATTTATTAATTTATTTTTATATATGATGTGGTTCGTTTTTGTTGGTACTTTTGTTATTATTTATATATTATAAAAGGCTGTATGGGTGCATGGAGAAAAAGAGTATGCCAATAAAGGTTATGAACTCTATATGTTCCAGATGACTATGATAACAAACATTTTGAATGTATTTTGCATTGCGAAAATGAAACAAAAAAGTTCGATCCGTAAAATTAGCAATTTATCAGAAATAGATAGATAGATATATTTTGACGGGAAGAAATATATCAATAATTTAATTGCATCTCTGTCGTGTGGTCAAAAGCACACTCGTCATTTTTTCATATCAAGCAGATCAACGGTACATAAATATAACAGCTTAAAAAAAATTGAGATAATCATTAAAATGTTATCAACTGTGATGTGCAATTATCTCAGATCGAAAACGATGAAATGCTAATTTTAGCTTTCATATTTTAGAAAGGAAGGAAATACATTGCAACATACACGAAGGAAACCCAAAATCGTGCGATAACTCCTATCTGATGATGTAAAAAAAATCTCGAATTCTATACTTAACACTCATATGAATAATCTCACGCGAAGGAAACGGAAAGTCCCGTTTTTTGCACTTCAAAGTATTGTTGTACTTTGATTAGCTATGTACATTGTGATGGTATACTATCAAAAGCACTTCAATTTAAAAAAAAAAAAACAACCAAACTTAATGTACGTTGCACACATTTAGAAGCAGAGTTAAATGTGAACTATTCAAAGAAAGACTCACTTGAAAATTGACCTTTATTGTTACGGTGTATATAGGGAAGCCAGAAATACTCGTACATGAAACCAAACATCAAACCTTCATCGAATATAAAAATATATTCACAAGTAGAACGCACTTGAAATATCTATTATTGGCATCGCTATCAATAAAACATGGCATTGTACGAGAACTCCGTGAACCGGAAGGAATAGATTCAACGCGAGAGTGGAAAGTTAGGTTTGGCAACCCTTAATGGCTGGTGTGGACGATTCTCATGCAAGTTTGTCGGAGGATGTAAGTATGCTCGCGAATTTGTTGCGGCTTTCATTTCGCAGTACGCGCCATGCTGTCATAATTAAGAGGAAACAGAGGATAAGTTTTCATGAAGCACGCTTGCAAACGTGTACTGTATAAGCTGCTTGTCGATAAAATACGTCTTATATATAAATTTGTATGTACAGGCGTTTATATATTTTTTATCATAAATCGCAAGTACCAAGCCGATCAGTTCACGACCACTCGTTTCCTACTTTTATGGCACTTTGTTCATTGTTAACTTATTTAACTGTGCATGTATTGTTAAATAGTAGATGTTAAATCACATGCGAAAATATCAGCATCCTTTTTTGTACCATATTTTTTCTGTTATTTTCAGTTGCTCCCGTTTTTTTTTATTATTATTTCTATGATGCGAAAAAGCAAACTCAATTACCATGCATTACGGTGGAAAATATGATTTCGTTCAGGTGGGTTCGTGTTGTCCAAAAATGCCGAATATTCACCTGTCCCGAGCAGTTTTAATTTCAATTTAATTAACCTCATAGGAATTCAATTACGTTTATCGCATAACATTAGTAACCCTAATTAGAGCACAATTCGCTGGTTGATAATAGCATCATGAGAATTTGTGGGAGGAGCGGGAGGGTGGAAGGGTAATTTTCGCGATGTCATTTTTAAGTTTCAGGTTTTGTCAGGAGTTAAGTAAGACAAACACCTTTAGACCTCAAACATGGACATGTCCTCAGAACATGTTTGTGTAGGTGTCATCTTATCTAAAGTGGCAGTTTCCTCTATCAATAGCCGATAGAAAACTGGATACCTTGGTAGCAGTGTCCGGTATTAATGTCGTTCTTTGGGCTTCAAAGAGATACGTCTCCTTGACACCAACTTTCAAGCTCTCTAAGATCTTCTACAACCTTGGACTAATTTCAGGGTGGTGATGCTCAATTTTCGGGACTCGTTTTGGGTGGTTAATTTCTAACTTTCAAGGCATAATTGAACCATATCTAAATGTATCAAATCGAATGTGAATTACTTTATAGTCATTGTCTAGGAAAGGAGTAATTAGTGAAATGATATCTAAATAGGGGCTAATCTTATTGTTCCATACAAATATACTATTCATCGCCTTCGAAAATATGAAATATTTATCTCATTTAATCATATTTATAGACACTAACATTTATTAAACTTGTCAATATCTAATCAGTACATATCTGCATCGATCATCTATCTGTATTGGTAGGTATGGATAAACAGGGGTTCTTTTTGGGGTTAGTATTGCCAGGATAATTCACACTTATGCCTAGGGAGTACACACGCAGGATTCATAAGTGTGTATTATTTTTAGCTCACCGCCTTTGGGGGGCGTGGCGTGGCGACATGAAACATAAATTACGCGTACAAGCGGATGCTCTGCTAGACGACATGCCTACCCCAGTTCGGTGTGTGTTTTTATTGCTACGGCGCAATTCTTTCGGCCCATCGCTGCCCATCGACGCACTAAAAGCATCGTTATCGATATTATTGTTTCATGATTGCCCTCGATTCGGCGCCGCTGTAATCGTATTAACTACAAACGATTGTTGATTGCCACCCCCGCGAATGCTGGAAGGGATGTGGGTGGGTTAATTTAGACCCACGCAGTTGTGGTGACTTGGATGAGATATTATCACGCTTCCCTTCCCTCACCCCTGATTGTATACAGTAAACCTACTCGCGCTGTGCGAACGCGATAACATTGTAGTAAAAACCCAGTCACATGCATATTTTTTTACAATTCATGGAAAGCCCGAAAATGACAAAGGCTGTTGGAAATAATTTCCCGCCCGTCCGATTGTCTGCTTTCTTTAACAGTCGGTGACAATAACGCGTTTCTTTTTCACGCATTCAAGGACGTATTCGCACTTCGAGAAGGTTCTTGTTTTTCAGTTCACGGTTAATTGTTTGCACCGTCGCTGTTCTGTGCACGAAGACAATACGCAATCGGCCGGTCTTCTCATTGACAAAACGACGCGCGGCGATGATTCCCATCCCGTTGAGTGCGGCGCAGCGTTATAAAATAGGTTTACACAATCGATTTCGTTGTGTTTGCATTGATTCAGATTTGCAGCGCAAAAAAAGAAAAACAGTGCGTCGGTCTTTCGATAGCGGGTCGAGACCGGCCGTAACTCAAGATATTACTGGGCTCTTCAATGTTCAGCACCGGCTGTTTGCTGACGGCATTGTTTACAACGCTCTCTCTGCAGTAATGCACGGAAGGGCCTCTGGCCCAAGCACACGACCTCCGTCAAAACGGATGCGCGGAAAACTAATTATTTCAACCGGAGATCAATTTCAGTATTTACTCATGTAGCAAACGATTAACGGGGTCTAAATTTGGCTGCGGCCGGGGTTGATGGTGCGCAGTTGGAGCAGGTTGGTTGGTTATAGCCGAAAGGCGTTCGTTTTACTAGATGACGGGAAAAAAGAGCTGAGACGCGAAACCTGGGGATCATTTCGCATGCGAACGGCGCGCAAAAGGTGTTAGAAGTTAATTCTGCATTTCCCCGAGTTTATTCCAGCGTCTTTCGCACATCATGTACTTCTTTATTCCGGCGGCGCCACGCGCCATGCCAACCAAGCGCCGCCGCCACCCCCCCGTTAAGACGCACGGCGATGGATTCGTCTTAACAATGTGTTAAGGCAAACCTTTTTGCATCCCACGAACGAACCGAGTGATTCTAATAAAAATGCGACGCGCTGTCGCGGACATCCCACCCTCCAACGTCCCACGGCCATCGCACCGCCTCAACCCTGCTGAAAAGCCGGAATGCTTTTCTCCATCCGGCCTCCATCGCAACAATGATAAAAATGGTATTTCCTGACGTGCGGCCACCGCCGTGCGTGAAACGCCGACGTGGACGTTTGAGATGAAATATTTATTTTAAATTGGCTGCGAAGTAATGCTCCGTCGACCGCGACCGCGCGCAAAATTCGTAATACAATCGGGCGTTATAAAAGTAGAAAGCTCGAGTTGGAGAGCGCGGTCACAGGCGCTGATCGGGACCGGGTGTAATGAACATTACAAAATGCCGAAGACATAAATTGTGATGACTTCCCTATGATTGGATTAAAAATTAGCTTTGTACGTTCAGGGGCACAATATATATTTCGAGGACGTATTCATAGATCCCATTACGTGTAGTTGATGAATATTTTTTTTCTTTGCATGAAATAATGTAAAAACAAAACTAAATAACCCAAACATTTTGAGGACGTTTTAAGGCGTTCACATTTACTTTGAAGACGTATATATACGACCAATTTCATGTAGCTGATGAAACTATTTTTATGAAACTATGTTTCTTTGAATGAAATGATATAAAAACAAACAAAAAAGTAACACAAACATTTGAGGACGTTTTAAAGCGTTTACATTTACTTCGAGAACGTATATAAACATCCCATCGCATGTGATTAATGAAATATATTTGAATATACCCATTATTATTTATTTCGAAGACGTACGTATACGTCCCATCTCATATGGTTGTTGGAAAAATATGTTTCTTTGAATGAAAGCAAAAAATGATCCATTAAAGACGTTCTATTCGTCTGAGGAAATACATTTATTTCGAGGTCGAATGTATAGGTCTCGCAAAGATTTATTTAGACATATTTTCTATGGATTGAGATGTTTTAAAATATGTTCAAGTATACAAGCGAAATTAATAATACGATTGTATTAATACGCGTTTTAAAAGTAGAAAGCTCGCTGTCAGCTTGCCGTCACAGACGCTGATCGCGATCGAGCCTAATGAACATTACAAAATGCCGAAGAAATAAATTGTGAGCGAAATTACATGCGCTGTGCTGCGGTGTGATTAGCTCGTGCACGTTCCATGCCGCGCCGCTGACAAATTCGCGCGGTGCCGCGCGGTTATGATCCCCGATCGCGGATCAAGCGTGCAGCTAATCGATTGGAAAGTGAAAGCATTCGCGCGCCGCGCCGCCGACAGCAGTCTCGCGACACCCTTTCGCGTGTTTGCCAATTGCGATATCGCGCGCACGCATGCAAGGCGCAACCCCCATCCGCAACCCCGTCAAGCAGATGCAAATTGATAAAGTTTTCCGATCTAGTATGCCGCCGGACTGAATTAGGTGTTTCTTCACTCGCTGATCACCACAATATCAACGCAGGCGTCTCGTAAAATTTCATCAGCGGTGCATGTGAGGAAGTGGGCGCAAACGTAATTACCGCGATTTCCCGTTCCAATTCACGTCAACGCGAACTCATGCGCTTGCAAAGAAGCAGAAATAAAATGATGATGACACACAGCGAATGCGTGGTTGCTGTTGTGCGGCGTTTTTTCCTTTCGGGGCGCACGTCGCTAATGTTATTTCCATCGCCCGCCACCGCCGCTGTCAACATTGTTATGCGTCGTCAGTTTAGCAAACAACACAAACGGGCAGATCGTAAGTGAGGTATGCAAAGCATGCGCGCACCCACCAAACCGGTGACGTTCGAGGGTGCGAGAGCGAACACGAATATGAATTTAAGCAATATTGTATTGCCGGCGTGCAAGTAGCTCAAAGTTCTGGTTTTACTGTCAAAACTTACTGACTCTTTTTTGAGTGCGTAAAATTTCCTGTTGTATAATGTACACGTTTCAGTATCGTTTTGATTAAGAAAGTATAATTTTCACAATGCGCTCAAGCGCTCAAGCGTCTTAACGAAATTATTATCCCGCGAGTTGCAAGTTTTGGCTGTACTGAGTTCCCCAGCAAAGTAAAGCTAACACACAAAGAATACGGCACGGGCGCGTAAGAATGATGGTTTAGGAGAATAGAACTTACTCAAGTTGATGCTGCTTAGAAATTGATTTAATTTCGAGCACACGAAGGACATGTTTATACAAGAGGTGGTACTCGCGGGGTAAGCCTGGCGCATGCGCGGCTTAACAAACAGTGCTGCCCACTTAAAATAGCGGCGAACATTTTTTTTCGTTTTAGATTAGTCTGCCATGGAGTTGTACCAATTGATCTGAATTGATTCGGCATCATCAATTCGAGTTCCTAATCTCAGTCCCAATCCCCAGGTCCCTTTCCTATTCAACTTCCCATCTCTCCTATGGCTTTACAGTCCTAGTTGGATCTTGGATTCCGCCAGTTTCTTCCTCCATTCTCCATTGTTCTTTGTAACTTTGTCCATCGACTTACTTTGAGGATCCTCTTTCAGTCTTCTTCCACGAAAGCTTTCGATCATTTCCTGGGTCGACCGATTGGTCTTGTCCCGTACATTTTCGAAGTTAATGCTCTCTTTTGGTGTCTGTTTTCCTCCTTTCTAACCACGTGCCTTGCCCATCTTAGTCGTTGGATTCGTATATACTCCGATATTGAGCATTCCTTGTAATTTTGGTATAGTTCGTGACTGTATCAGTTTTCGGCTGCTCCCCTTTTGGGGGAGTTTTGGTCCTAGTATTCATTGTCTAGGTCTGACATACATATTTGAGAATTGGCCTTCTTATTGTCTTGTACTTCTTCACTTTTTGTAATGTACGTGTGCTGATCTTAATACATGTGCTAACGCGTAGTATGCGCTATTGGCTGCTGTAATTCTAGCTCTTCTTTCATCGTCTTCTTTCGCGTGTTTTTATAGGATTGCTCTAGGTATCGGAACCGATTGACTTGTGCCCTTCCACTTTCCATGCCAGTCCCTAACCCCATTCTTCCGATCCTATTCCCAATCCCCATCTCATTCCGACCCCTTGGCCCAATCTCCGTTCTCATCCCATTCCCAATCATTATCCCATTCCCAATCCTCATCTTATTCCCAATCCCCATGCCATTTCCAATCCTAGACAATTCATAATTCAAAAATCATGAAATATATTTGGACATATTCAATATTTCATCAAATTTCCAGTATTATCAATTTTACTCGTTTATGTGGACAAAATCCAAAAGTTTTGACGTTTTGAAAACAGGAAATAGGTTTTGACGGGTCGTGCTCCAGCTATGAGCTACCGTGTCGTGGGTTTAACCGAAATACACACCCCCACGATCCTTGCAGCGCGAAACTTCCAACGGTTTTTTTTTCTTCCCGTATTGAGAATCGATCGACAGCCACCGCCCGCAATTATCCATTCAATGGCAAGTTAAGATCTAGTGCGCCTAACGCGCTTAACTCGCGCACGGCTGGCGGCGGCTGCCGGTCTTAAGACCATTGTTACCCTGGACTAAATAGGAAGCAGTTGGTCGGTAACGCGATTCGTTCTAAGCGGCCGCGAACGCCGCCAGGCAGTACCATTTTCCGCCGTCGCACACACATTCATCATATCGCCGCTGCCTTCACCGCCGCTGCGCACGGGGGCGAAGCTCCATTGTTTGTTGCGAAAAGCCACTTTGCGAAATCCCATAAAAGGTGCCGACGACGGGTGGCGGCGTTCGGCCGTCCTACGCACGCGAGAAGATCAAAGTGGGGGCGGTTGCGCGCCATGGCCCACGTGTGGCACGCTCGTCCCAACAAAAAAGCCTGGTGGGCATTCCACAGGTCCGGGCGTTGGACGCATGTTGACATTGCGTCATTGCCATCAGGGTTATCACATTAGGGACCTGGAGTGGGACCACTTTGCTAACCTGTTACTTTTGTAAAGAGAAGCAGAGCGCGAACTTTTCACAAGGACGTATAAATACGTCATTCCAGTTTCATAGATTATACTTGGCCTCGATAATATAAGACGCATATGATCTAAATACACATTTACTTTGAGGGCGTATTTATACGTCTTTCTATCATAGAAACTATCATTTCGAAGACGTGTATATACGTCCTAAGATACAAAACATGCAAGATATGAAGGCATCGCCGTTGTCAGGTGAATTTCACCGTGTAATTCATATGTTTCTCTTGTTCTCGATGCACAGCCGCGCTGCACGCCGCCAGCATGCGCTCCCTGGAGTTGGCCTCATGGCGCGAAGAGGAGGAGGACGTCGAGGTGGAGGACATGGAGATGAAGCACGACGGCGACATGTCGGAGACGAGCAGCGACGAGGCGACCAGCCGCAAGCGGCGGAAGCACGGTGGCAGCGCGTCCAGCGGGGGTGGCTCGTCCGGCGGTGGGTCGGCGACGCGCCGCCGAAAGACGTGCATCAGCGCGCGCGAGCGCAACCTGCGCCGGCTGGAGAGCAACGAGCGCGAGCGCATGCGAATGCACTCGCTGAACGACGCCTTCGAGCAGCTGCGCGAGGTGATACCGCACATCAAGATGGAGCGCAAACTGTCCAAGATTGAAACGCTCACGCTCGCGAAGAATTACATTATGGCGCTGACGAATGTCATCTGCGAGATGCGCGGCGCCGAAAAGCACTACACGTAAGTATTATCATAAATATGTAGCACGCCTGGCTATCATCATAAAGAATTCCTGCGTTGGAAGAAACATGGAAATGCGTTTATTCCGATTCAAATTGCTTTGCAAGAGATAAGAATTGCAGCAATTAAAACTATGTCAACTCGTGCGTGGAAAATGTAGAAGCATTATTCCCATGATAGAAAATATCATTCTCCCTCTAATTGTTTTTCTAAAATATATTATTCAAGAAATATATTTTTACTCTTATGTCTGAAATAAATGGACGTAAAAGTGAGATTTCAGGAGTATTATCTCGATGAAATAATCGTCCTAATGAATAATTAATTGTTTCATTCATACATTCAGCCTTTCTTTGTAGTATAGAAGAAAATTAGTTTTTTGTTGTCTATAAAATAAATGTACAATACATTTAAATTACGTATTGTTAAGATTTTCAAGACGAATATATACATTCCACTAAGCTAGAATAATTAATTAAAAAACGTATATACGTCCTTCTGGTATGATTGCTACTATTATTGTATGCACCTATTTCGAAGACGTTTTCAAAGACTATTTGTACGTCCAAGTACTGTATCTGCAATTATTCCGAATCGTTATAATATACTAATAAATTCTTATGGGTTATACTAGTAAACTTATTTAGGTTGTAGCTTATAGATGGTTAATGAGGGAGCAAGCCTCTTGTGAACTGCGACCAAATTAATCTATTGTTCTGTCCAACTGCCTAACATGACCTAGGTTATTTATAAACCTTACAATATCCTTGGGTGGTAATACAATGAGCATGGTGAATGAGTCCTCAAAGAAAAGCAGTAAATCCTTATCGCGGTTAATAGGTCCTATAAACCAATGGAAATAATTATAATGAATCTTCCAGCGAAGGACAAATAACGCGATTATCCAAACCGGTATTACCGGATCTCAAATCTTCTGGACGTATTAACCAATTATGTGTATTTCAAGTCGAGAGTTATCTGTTCCTTGCAAATTGACAAAAAATTATCGTTGTTTCCAGATTCCAAGATGTAGATGAAGAGGCAGCGGTCGAATTGAATAACACTCCAAGTGATCGCGCAACGAATACCAACACGCCGGCGGCAACACGCGAACCCAACAACAACTCGATGTTCCAGCAGAACCTAGAGATGCAGTCGCCGGACACCACGCTGATGACCACTCGCTGAACGCCGCCGACCACACATCAATTCCTCTGTATCTCTCTATCTCTCTCATGCGCCACCTACCCACTCTCTTCCTCTCTATCTCTCGCTCGCGAAATGTGACTTATATTAAGTTATCTATCTTCGAATGTTGATTCTTTCGCGCGTTTCCATATCCCGAGACGACCTGAATGCCAGCGAAAGCTCATCTTCCAGTTGTAATCTTCGATAGGAAAAGTGACACGATGATGGGGCACACAGCTCATGGCGTACCCGCACCCAGCCATCGTAAGAAAAAAAACCTAGATGAATTAGCTTAATGTGTCGCGATGTAGGCTAGTTTTAGATCAGGCGGTTTCGCTTCGCGGACGACGCGCAGGACGTCCGTAGCTCAAGAAGACAAATCTACCTGACTGGGGAATGTGCGCTTCTACACACGAAGGGAAACCGGGGACAAAATGGTCGCTTGCATGGGTTGTGACTTAGGCTATCAAATAAGTAAAGAGCCCGTTTAATCGTGTTCCCATTGCCAAAAAAGAAACGATGCAATTACACAATGTTAAGAGGCATTCAGCTCAGTTAGCTTAAGACTGTTTGTTGCAAGGGCCAAAACAAAGTATTTTCCGCTGGGAACAACCGTAGTTAGAAGTAGAAACCTTGAGAATATGGAGAACTGCAAGATGCACAAAAACATGTACATATATACCTACTATATATTACTCTATTGTAACGATGTTAATTCAATTAATGTTAAAAGAGACAAAACCAGAAGCTAGGGTATTGTCGCGTGCCAAACGCGCACCCATAGGTGGAATTAGAATATTTAAACGATTCAATGTGCTGAAAGTTACCTGATGACGAGATGCGCGTGTGTTGTGCTGGCTTACGGGTACCGAGAGGCGGCAAAAATGCTTGGTTGAATCGACTCAATGTTGTTGTGTTTTTTTCGCGTTTATTTCGTTATTTGTTTGCTTCGTTGCAACATAGAAAATGTTTTGTCTTTTTTTCTTCTTATCCATCCGGAGGGGGCTGAATACTCGACGTGCTCAAAGCGGCCATCATCCGGTCCCTACATTTAGTAGTAATGTTTAGCCGTAGAGACTTACGGATTTATTCACCACCCTTTCACTACGTTTCCGTAACTTATTTATTAGTTGATTTGGGGAGGGAGGAGGAAGGGGGGTGAGAATCGCCAAGCGCCGCACCGCTAATTACCTGTTATAGTAATTTTTAGTAATGTATAGTGAATAATTTTAGTTGTTTTTGCTCTTTTGCGTTTAGCGTCTAATTCGTATGGATTAAGTCAAGTTCCAAATGCATAATGTGATATCTTCAATATGTAATTCACTTCTTACAAACCGCCAATAGAAATCGCGGAACCCCGTGCGCAACTCAAACACGCAGAACTATGTACTGATAAAACATACAATTGAAGAATGAATTACTAAATATTAGGACGATTTATATGGAGAAAATACCGATAACCTGAATATTGAAATATATAAATCTATATACATATTATATATAAACAAAGAAACTATTGTATGAATTATATATCTGTAATACTTATACTTATAAAATAAGAAAAGATACTATATTTTGTGACGGACATGTATTAAATGTATTTTCTTGTAATTATACAATGAAAGGCAGAATGTAAAATGAATCTTTAAGCGAGAAAAATATGTGAATAAATTAGTCAAAATTGAATCAGACTGTGTTGTGTTTCCATGCGACTTCCATGCCCCTCACTCCAAATGGAAAGTTGTTGTATTTATGAAAATCACCGTTGTGCCTCTTTCCCTGCATGCCATCTCTGCTTCTTTATACTTATGGAAAGTTATGACCTAGAAAACGCATTGGTGCAAACGCTGAGTAAATGCAAGACATTTTAGAATCGCGCAGATATTCATCTCCAATCAGCAAAAACGCTATATTTTTACTTGCAATTTGCGTCAATCGCAAGTACATGCGCGATTATTAAGTGCGCGAACGTTTATTAACGACGGTGTTTATTAAGTAACTTTATTCAGTGTATGCTGCGCATGCGCTACGTACCAAGCGTACTATAACGACCGATGGTAACGCGCCGCTGTTGATGAAATCGCTTCATGTTCACGCCGCTGTTCGGGTGAGTTGCATGTGCTCGGCTATCCGATTACGTCGCTTTACACGCGTGCGATCGACGAGTGCAGTTAATTGACAAATTAAGTTGCGGATCCGGTTTGTGCACAGTCATTACACACACGCGACAAAGTCCCCGGGAGTTTTCCGATCATGTGGTTCTTCAATCAAGTACCCAATCACTTTCCCAAAGGCTCTGGTAAATATGCATCTCTTAAAATTGGATTCGATATTCTCACTGTGTTTGCGAGTTTTCTATTGCACGTATTTTAACTTCCTTGTTTGTATTCCTCTAGGTAACTATGTTCCCGGGGTCGCCGATGTCATGCTCGATTATGAACGCAGTGGAATATTCATGCGCTTCTATTATCCAAGCGACGCGAAAGTTAGCATCGAGGTAATTAGGGACGCAGTTTGCTAGTGGAAATTTTGAGTTTTTGCCTACCTGTTTGCTCGACAGGCCGATCACACAAATTGGCCGCCTGCAATGCCCGACTACGACTACATCGTCGGTCTGTCCAATGTCGCGATGATGCCGACGATTTTACTCAATTTAGCGTGGCTGCGCTCAGGTGCGTTCCGTTTCCTCCGGCAGTTCTCGTTTCAAAGATGGTACAATTGCTTCCAGGTAAAATTCGAATTCCGGCTGATTACGGCGCGAAAATCGCCAGTGAAGGCAGGTTCAAAGTGATTGTTTTCTCGCATGGTTTAGGCGCATTGCGCTCATTCTACTCCTCGATTGCTATCGAATTGGCGTCACACGGTTACCTGGTGGCCGTGATCGAGCATCGCGATGAGTCCGCATGCCACACATACTTCTACGAATCCCCGGAAGCGGCAGCCGCAAAGAAAAAGACGAGCATCGCGTTCAGGAAGGTCTCGCTCGGTAAGGGTCATATAGACGCGCGTAAGGAGCAGGTGACGTATCGGAAGGATGAAATACTCAAAGCCGTCGACTTCTTCATCAAAATGAACGCGGGTACGGTGCCGCACAATGTCATGGACGACGTGGGTTCGCGGCGTGGCGTGGGCGCCTTTGCTTTAGAGGATTTCGTCGGTCGGCTGGACGTAGAAAATATCGCGCTCGCCGGTCATTCTTTCGGCGCCGCCACCGCTCTACTCGCTCTTGGTGAACGCCCTGAAATTAAGTAAGTATATCCCAAAATTTAAGCCAGTTTCATTGTACGAACGAACGCTTGTGTCAGGTGCGGTATCCTTTTGGATCCATGGATGTTTCCAATTAAAGGTATGCGATTGGATCGCAAAGTGGAGCAGTGTCTACTCTTCATCAACACGGAAACGTTCCACATCGATTCCAACGTTCGCGCCATGAGTCAGTTCTGGCGTGACGATGATGCAACGCGAGAAATGTTTACAATCAGGTTTGCAACACTTATTTATCAAAGTACACTTATTTAATTCAACTCTTAATATTCAGGTTGAAATCACATACCAAAAATAAAAATATCAATATTTTCAATACCAACAAGTTTCGACAAAAAAAAGTATCTATACTTGTATAACACGTGTTTAACATTGAAATTTTACAGTAAATCAACACATGAGAACCAAACCGACTCAGTGCTGATCGCCGGTTACTGGCTGAATTGGTTTATGAAGAAGATCGATCCAAAGCTAGCATTACGCATTAATAACAGTTTGATATTGAAGCACTTGAATTTGTTCGTTGGCGGAAGCGCGGATGCAACGGCAAGCGTCAACAAGTTCCTAGAAGAGAACACGGAACATTATGTGCGTGGCTTGACCTCGCCATGGGCATAAATTGTTTTATGTCTTCCTCTTTCTTGTATGTGTACTTGAAAGAAACAAATACTATGTGATGGGTTTTTATATTTCTGTATGAAGATTTTATAACGTTTTAATAGAATATTTTCCACACGTTTTGTGTTTTATGTTTGTTATAGTTCATAGCCTTACTTGAAGTCTTTGATATCTGCATAGACGTTATTTTATTATAAAACTAGTTTTCGCATGTAAAACCTTATAAATATACAAGTAATAATGTACTTTTCTAAACGACTAGAAAACGAAATTCTCATTAATCGAAATTCTTTGTAAATAATGTACATTCCGCGACCACGGTTGAAACAGTTAATGAATGCAGAGGTAGATCGTCTATAAAATTCACTATAAATTATATACACATGTCAAAAATAAATTGTAGATTAAGGCAGTTGAGAATCAGTCTTGATTTCGTATCGACGCCGTGTGTTGGCGGGAAATTAGGGAAGACAGATAAGGTTGGTCAGACCATATCCTTACGCCGCCACCATGGTATTCCCTGTTGATCGACGATGGTTGTACTCGTCTGCGGTGCTGTGTGCATGTCATACGAACGCTGCACCTGCAAGACGGGACCAGAACCGCTGGGCATTTGTAGAAGGGTGACGGGTACACCGCGTTGAGTGCCAGTCATCTCAGCGACCGGCCCCGCCGACGGCACGGCGGCTGGTAAAAGGTGTGCGTCGCGCGCACTTGGTAGTAGATCCATGGGTATATGCGCGCCGCTGGGTTTATTGCGTGGCATTCGTCTAATAAGGCGTGCACTCTTGCGTGCATTGCACTGGATGCGTAGCAACAATCCGCACACCATCGCCAGCAGCGCGCCGATATAGAGCAGCACCTGCAGGTTGCGCGACGCCGACTTGCGCAGCACCCAGCCGGCGATCGCGAGCGATACGCCGATGAGCACGCCCATCGTGAAGGCCACCTGCAAGAAGTAGTAGCAGACGTTCTCGAGTGTCTGACACTTGCCGCCGCAGCCATGCGCGATGTCTCCGGTGGTCGGCTCCTCCATGGAACGTGCCGAAATGCGCGAGAAGGCACGCGGGTGCGCACGCCGCGCGAAACTGCCTGTGGTTGTTACGCCTCCAGCACCCATGGAGGTTGTCATCTGCTGTTGTTCAGGCAGTGGTCTGTGGGAGAAGACAATATCTTAATGTTTCGCAGTAGTAATAAAAATCCCTCAGGAAAATTCCGTTCAGATCCCACTATCGTCAATCTGATTTATCCCCAACATAGAACTTAACAAACACGATCGAACCAAACTTAAACATAATTCACCTGATCGTATCAGATTATGTTTCAGCAGACTAATTTTTATTTCTATTCAACTAAAGTAACATAAATGAAAGAAGATGATCTAATGATGAAATTCCAAGACAGTATAGTTACCTCTCAGGTAGTCGATCAATTTCACTCGGATAGACACGCGCACGACCATCGACAATGGAAGGCTGGCGCGCCAAAGCAGCCCGTTCAGGGAAATGTCTGCTCTGCCGTCGATTGGCGTCGTCGTACTCATAGTAAGGTATCATCACCACCGAATCTGATTCGTCGGAATAGCTAAACTCGGTGCGCGAGTCCTTGAATTTATTTGGACTGGTCTGGTAGCCATGGTCGTCCTGGTCGTAGTAATCGTAGTAGTTGTGCTCGGTGAAGGCCTCGTCGGTGAAACACTCGTCGTGCTCCAAGGGGCAGGGATTACCGCGTATCGAGCCGGTGCACTTCAGGTGGTAGTTGGTATCAGCGCGCGACGACGGCCGCATCTGCCCCGCCGGTACATTCTTGTTAAAGCCGTGCACCAGCGGCAGCGTACTGCCACCCTGGTACTGATGCTCGGACGTGGAGGGCACACTGGTGCGCTGATGAGGTCGCGCCATCATCACAGTCGAACGCTGAAACAATGTGGCAACGTTTTAACTCCCAACAACTTCTTCCGAGGCGCGATTATCGTCATTATAACAACGTCAAGCTAATGGTACCATGTCATCGCGAGGACGCAATTAAAAGTCGGTAAAAACAACGAATTCACATGGTGTTTTTCCTGACGTAAACAAGTCTCGCGTTGATGATGATTACGATGACGAGGCTGACAAACACTGTCTTCACTCATACTGGGCACGCGGAGAATGCGTCTTGCGAGAGGGACGAACGCGGGCAGCGACCCGACCACCGCACCGTACTGTTTGGTACCCGAACCGACTGCATCGAACTGCGGGTACGAAATCACACGCCTCCGTCACGCGCCACAACGCACATACGAATGGTACCGTTCCATTGCACGCCTGCCTCCACCACCCGCGTTTTCCTTTCTTTTCTTTTTTTCCTTGTACGTCTCAAGGTGCTTTTGCGTCCGAGGAATTTCTTAAGTGTTCCGAGTTGTACACGCGAAAATTGCAACGAACGCGCATGCAAAAACTCGCTCGGCGTAACAATGCCCAAGCCACCGATGGTCGAGATGCGATTGTGCCCTTCGTACAGACGTACAGAGCAGGTAGCGCGCAGCACGAGCCCAAGCCGTGGACGTACAGAGACGCACCTCGCTAACGAGCCACCACAACGTCTACCTACTACACTCCCGCGCGCCCGCTTCTTGTTTCGGTCAGTCGACCAATCGACCCCGGGCTCCGACCCATCCGCCGCTTGTTCGCATCTTGTTAGCAGTCCGAAAACAGGCTGGGCGCCATCCGACTCGGCCACCGCGTTGCATGCATGCACCAACAACCGACTGGGGATTCAGGCCTGCATATTTTAAGCCGCCCAGCGATGAAGTGGGCTAGAGATTCTAATACATGGCTGCCGATGTAATTTAATGTTACTGCATATCAAAACATTCGACGAAGAAAGTGCGAGGAACACTTTCCGCTTTGTTTATGAGCATATTATGTCGATTGTATTATGTCACAGTTGTTAACGAGCAATTAATATTCGAAAACAAGCAGACATTTTCAAATCCTCATTGGTATTGTACCGTAACGAAATTTGGCAAAAACGATATTTCTGGGAAATGTACCGAAATATAATGAATGTTAAAATTGACGATAGTTTGACATCAGTGTATTAGGAAATTTATAATACTATTTTCTTATGATTTGAAACAAGTGTACATTCTAGATTCTAAGGAATACATCCCAGGTGAAAAATTTTAACGTCGACGCAATTATTTCGAGCCCTTCTATCGATGATGTGAATATGGGCTGGGTGTATTAGAAATTAACGGAGATATGGGCATATTTGCACCTTTGCAATGTAATTTACATTGAAATAATTAATTTTAGTCCAAGATTGAAATATGTATTAAGCTATTTATTATCCGATTCAACATCGAATTATAAAACTAATAGTTGGGTATTTTAGGTATTTCCAAAATCGGAAATTCACATGAATTCACATTCACATGGGTCATTTTAGGAAGGCTTTTTATAAAAAATCGGCGCACCAAATAAATATCCTGATGCAGATGTAATGAGATAAGATAATATGATTTAGATAAATCTCACTTGATAAGCAAAGTTACTTCAAATTAAGTACGCGCCGAACCACTCTATTCAGTTACATTGTTACCAATTTCTGCTTCAACATTTAACGGTTCAGAGAAAACCGCACGTAAGATTTCCACCACATCCTAGACGATCCACGTTAATTCACAAATGTAGATTACTCGACGCCAAAAACTTACATAAGTCGAGAGTGTGGAATTGTAAGCTTCACAGTTCGTTCGTGTAAAAAAAAACAAGCGTGCTCCGGTTAATTTGACATTTATTTATCAAATGTACACGTGTATTTACAAAATATGAGAACTAAATTGCGTCTACCCCGTTGCCTTCTAATAAGCGTCTTCATCGGTGGCGCAGTCTTGTTGATTATCAACATAGCAAAGCCGACAAGTGAGGGTGCTAAGTTTCTAAGTTTGCAGGCAGATGGCAAAAGTAATTGGCGAAATTTGAGCAGCACCCAAAACGCAAGTCTATCTAAGTTAGGAAGGATTCTGTTCCTGGATGAAGAACGTCCCCCGCCACGTAATAAGTCGTTTGTGATCCTAATATGGAAATATGGGTCGACGACACATGATAGACATATGAAACACTATTCCAATAGGGAGTAAGGATATGCCTTAAGGTAGGTGATTTTAATATGAACAGTAAATATCACCATTTTCTAGAATCGACCCGTTTGCGGAGTGTCCTGTTAAGAACTGTGTGGTAACTTATGAAGATTCAGCGGTGACAAAGGCAGACTTGGTGATCTTTCATCTACATCGCACTAAGGACGAGAAGGATGTTCCCAAGGAGCGGACACCGTCGCAGATCTGGGCGTTCTCGACGGACGAGAGCCCTTATCATACGTTCCTCAATGGCAAGCACAATCTTCCGTCTTATAACGGGATGTTTAATTGGTCAATGCATTATCGGTAAATATTTCCTCGTCTTTCTTTCCTTCCTTGTGGTAAGTTGAATCAGACATTTTGCAGGATTCTCAAACTAGACCCCACAAAAAGATTGGAAATGATTGAAGCTTTCAAGGTTCGATAGTTTCTATATCCAGAAATATCGATACATTCGAAGTATCGTTACTTTAGGAGTACCGATACCAAAAAAATATCGATATCTTTGAAGTATGGATACCAAAATTATTATCGATACTCTCATTCCATATATTCGTAACGATGCTTTCAAGATTAAAAACTTTCTTTATCAAAAAGTCACGATTCAAAAGTATACTTTGATATTCCCCGTTTCAAATTTACTTCCAGTACCAAAAAGTATCGATCTTTTCCATACCAACATATGTTTCTTTATTAATCCTGGGCGACCAATTCTACTAGCACTGCGACCAACTCTATTGCTCTATTGGGCAAGGATCAACTCTACCGGCCAATAACGGAGGTTACCTTCGAAAAAAGCTAGAATCTCCTTGACCGACTTCCCCTTAAGTTCAGCATTACCTAGCTGCTCGCAGCCTAGCGGGAAAAGTCTTTCAGGTGCTAGGAATACATAATTGCAGAGTAAGTGCTCTGTCCTTTCTACCTCTGATTTACATAATATGCCTTTGCCATTATCGGCTAGGTGGTACAGAACCTTAAATGGCTCCTCATCAGTTCTGTAATTTCTTGGCCTTTCTCGTAAGAGACAACGAGCAACCTCTTGGCTTGCCAAGGTCCTCCAGATGGTTTCGATACCATTTCCTAATCCAATCTTTCATGTGGACATTGATACTCCACAGGTTGCCTTCTTGGCAAGCATGTTCGTCTACGTGCGCGGGCATCCGTTGAACAAGTGTCATTACTTTCATATCTTCTCCAAAACGAACTTTCCTTGTCATTTCATGACTTTACTATTTAATTCGATCCTTCCTAATAAGAACATAATTGCAAAGTCTATAGCCAGTTCCATGGGTGACCCCCCCCCCCACCCCTGTAAATTCTCACAACTCCGCGGCTCCGTAGGGATGCGCGCTTCCCTGTTTGGAAACCTCTGGTTTCTATAGCAAAGTTAGGCAGAAATCACACATACTACTTCATATAGAACGCATGTTACAGTTCATTGTTTTATAACAATGTAGAAATCAATCAATCCATTTGCTGTGTACGGTACGGCACCATTGTTTCATGTTGCATTGAAATTACATCCGACGTTATTTCACTTGATTTTGTTCGGGTACCAAGAGCAAATCAGCATCGTAATGAAATAAATGCATTATGAAAATCAATTTGTATCAAATGTTAAGCTAAGCCCCCACATCGCTTTCAATTGAATTGCGACTAGCTAAATTGAAAACCTTTCAGAATGGACGCGGATATACCGGTTCCCTATGGGCGCACCGTGATCAATAAGCACATTGCAACCGATATCAACTTCGACGCATTGCAAGCAAACAAAACCGCCAACGCGTCTATTGCGATAATGGGTTCCAACTGTGGCTCCAACAACCATCGCTGGCAGTACGTTAAAGAGTTGCAAAAATGGATCGACATCGACATCTATGGTGGATGCGGGACTCTTAAGTAAATATACACAAACCGCCAATACTCATAACTATATGTTCGATATTTTTTGATAAAGCAAGTATCGATACATTTTGGTGTAGATACATTTAGATATCAAAAATTGAAAGAGTCGGTATTTTTGAAATCGGTAGTTTCAACACTTGTTGGCATCCGAATTATGAATACATTTTTATATGGATACTTGAAAGAATCGATATTTTTTGATACAGAAACTTAGAAGAATTGATATTTTAGATATCGCAAGTACATATACTTTTTGAGTATCGAAATTATCGATACTTGATGACATCGAAACTTGACAGTATCGATACTTTTTGGTATTGCAAATATACAAATACTTTCAAGTTTCCCATCTATAAGATATGAGTCTATGGACTCTGAATAAATATACACAAACCCGCAATACTCATAATTGTATATTCGATACGTTTTGATAGGGCAAGTATCGATACATTTTGGTATAGACTCTTTTATATATCGAAAACTGAAAGGGTCCATATTTTTAGAATCGGAAGTATAGGTACTTTTTGGTATCGGAATTATCAATATTTGTTGACACCAAAATTTGAAAGTATCGATACTTTTTGTCATCAAAACTTTTTGGTATTACAAATATACACATACTTTCATATACCTATAAGATATAAGATGGTGAAACTAAAAGGTATCGGAGGTATCGATACGTGGTATCAAATGTAACGATCTATTCGAAATCGAAAGTATCGATCTTTTCGATATAGAAAGTATCAGTCTTACCGATATAGAAAGAAATATAGCAATTTTATTGATACAGAAATTATCGATATTTTCGATGTGGATACTTTTTGGTATCGGATGTATATACCTTTCGATATCGAAACTTGGAAATATCGCGATTTTCAAATGTATTAAAACTATCATCATAATCATTAAACATATTCGGTTCTACAGATGTCCAGGTCATTTCCAACGCGATTGTCCCGACCTGGCCCACTATCACTTTTACCTAGCATTCGAGAACTCCAACTGCGACGAATACCTCACGGAGAAGTTGTGGTGGAACGCGTATGCGAAGGGCGCTGTGCCTATCATCATGGGAGGCACACGTGCAAACCACGCACAGCTCCTACCACCGCACTCGTACATCAACGTGGAGACGTTCGCGACGCCCCGCGACCTCGCCATCTTCGTACTTCAACTTATCAAATACCCAAGTGAGCTCGCCAGCTACCACCGATGGCGGCGTGACTATACCGTGCTCAACGAGCACGGCTACTTTCAATCACCTTCCGTGCACTACTGCCGCGCCTGCGAGGCTCTTAACTACAACGATGACTATCCGAAAACGTACAAAGATCTTGCGACCTACTGGTCTGTCGACACGAATTGTAGGCCTGCATGGGATGCTATAGCTACATCCGACGAATAGACAAACACCTAGAAGATGCTCTCCAAAGAAATAGCTTGTGGAATGTACTTGTCTATATTTATTGACATAATTTAATGACTTTTTACGTGCATTAGTATGATCAACAGTCAGGCATTTCATTACAAAATACAATAAAGATAACATTTCAATAATGTTCAAACCAAAAAAAAGAATGACTTTTTAACATTAAATTGTTTTGATATATTAATTTGTATTTTTGTATATTGTACTCTTGAAAATTCATTGACTTGTATTCTTTCAGTTTTCAATAAAAACAAACGCGAATCAAATATGAGAAGCATGTTTGAAGATATAATACCAACAAATTTTTTAATGAGAAAATAATGTCTGTTGTTTTTTTTTGTGTAGAGAAAGTTAGGTTAAATGCACTTACCACATATTTGATGATAGTTTATCGAGTACTTTCTTATCCTTCCCAATCCATTGCAATAAGCAACAAGGGCGTACACTTTCAGGCGACGATCGTTATCTAGTATAATTCACACAAAATACAATACACCAAACAATGAAAGAAACACCGTACAACAAACGAAATCAACATTCAATAAAACGCGACGGCGACGCCATCTTATTGATCAGTTACCAATACCAAACGTGTGGGGGCGCTGGTGCGCATAGGTGGGAGTTTAACTGCCAGTTAAACCAAACTAAAGCATAATAACACATGCAGGTGATGACTATTCGAAGCGAAATCAGTCGCAGGAGTGTTGTAAACAAATTGGTCATTTTCGCTGAATGAATGAGGTGAGTATTCATCCGTTTTTTCTCTTAATTGTTGCAACATTTTCTCATGCCATTAGTACCAGAGGTTTCCACCAGATACGCGCGGCGAGCAGCGGCATTCGCTGTGATCATTTCGTCGTGAGTGGACGCGGTGCAACATCGTCAGGAGCTGCGGGAGTCGTGAGTGAATCTGGTGCCGCGTAGGGGCTTGTGTGATGTGATCTACCATCGTGGCGGGTAAGTGCGCTCGCGTGAATGCATGAGTGCTCATTTTTTGCGATTTTCGGACGAAAAAGGGCGAAATTGAATGAAAAAAATTGCAGGGCGCAACATAACCTGAAATTGCGCCCCCAGATGACAGTATGCAGTCGGCGTCGTCAAGGCGACGTCGTGACGGTGTGCGTGACAGCGACGTGCTGGCAGAGGCGCCCGTGAACGTTCCGCGGGATCAACGCGGCGTTGACAAGGATAAACACGATGAAGGGAATACGACGCAGGGTGTCAACGAACGTCACCTGGTACCTGTGACGGCTGTGACAACCATCATGCCGCCGTCATCTTGTATTATTACATTGCCTAGTTCTAACCCAAGACTAGAGCTGAGTAATTATTTAAATGGGCTCAATTTGAGGGAGATTTTCGGCGACGAAAATTACCCTGTGCAAAATAGGCGGTCATATCGCCTAAAAAGTAAACAAGAACGACAGAGCTTAGGGAAAATTACTGAGGGGAATGAGACGCGCCGTTCATGTCGGTTGGCAACCAAAGAAATAATTGAAAAAAGCAAGGCGCAGTCAGTTCCAGCGCGCGCGTCCGAGAATTATCCTCCCAAAAGAACCTACTCGCGTACTTCCAAAACAGGGAAGGCAAACCCACGTACGAAACAAGAAATAAACACTCAATCAAATGTGCTGGTGGTGCCTGCAGAAAAACGCAAGTATGAATATCCACCTCTATTTGAACCAGACAAAAGGACGCTTATCTTAAGCCAATCAGATAATAAAAAGAAACCTACCACTATTCATGCGAGGTACTATCGTAAAAAGACAGAATATGGCACTTTGATTGTTCAAGAGAGGGACACGGAGCACAAATATCCACCTGCTGTCGTGTCCCAAACGATGACTCGTCGCGAGGGTGAGAAAGTTCTCATCAAAAAGACTCTATTGCAAGATCCAGGCTATAATAGTGGTTGGAAACCACACAAGAAGTTTGATCTCAACCGAAACGTGACTTCTGGTAAAGAGTCCAGTGCGTTCCCCCATGGTTACAATGTCAATCCTGTTGATGGGACTTTTTCTATTGGCTCTGCTGATGCGGCGTTGATGCCACCGGAGCAATGTGCTGGTATTGTTCATGTGAGACACGTCAGCAAGAAGTATGATGCCCCTTCTACGGTTACCAGTAACACTTGCGAGTTTCTTGATCGTCCTCAGCGTATCCCGGTGGCAGTAATCGCACATGATCATACCTACTGCCAGGAGCAATGCGGACAGTTTCAGTCATCCGCAAAGGGGTCTACGGCATCAGCTCGGGCACCACCTTTCGAGGTGGCCGCGAAACTAGTCGAGAATCCTGTGTTACTACCAGAGGTAGTGATACCATCTGCCAAAGGGGCTGCATTATTGGAAGTACACTCTGCCTTGATGAATGAAACGGCTTTATATTTGGAGGAACCTGCATCACTGATCGAGATACCTTTTGACGAAGTACCAACTCTGCATTCAGAGGTACCGTCAATGCCATACAAAATTCCAAAAATCAAAGGGATGGATAAACCAATATTTAAGGTACCAGCCATTAAGACCAAGGTACCATCACAAAAAGCTAAGGTACCATCACAGAAAGCTAAGGTACCACTGCAGAAGGGTAAGGGACAAAAGAGAGGACCAAAACCAAAGATGTCTAGGAAGGCAACTACAAAGAAATCCAGAAAAAAAGATGGACTTCCTTTAGTTGTTCCCTTCTCCACTGATGACACTCAGCCTGTGCCGCCGTTGAGGCTGAATCCCAAATGTAGTGCGGTATCGCAGCTCTTTCTAGATACATTTTCCAACGGCGAGGATGTTGAACTCGGCAATCATGAAGCACGTATCTTGCCGGAGGACGGTGCCGTAATAAGTTGCAGCTATGTATACTACTGCTTGGTGGTTGTGCAGCAACGCAGCGTAACGTTCTTTCAACAGACGGGGCTGGGTATGTTTCTGGAATCGCAGTCGATGTGGATCCAGCGAGGCCGCCTTGATCGACTTACGTTTGATGATCCTGCGTCCCAGCGTCGCTTTAACGATGAGTGCGTGCTGACTTCGGGTCGTACAGTCACCTACGTGGAGTTGTTCTGTAAGGAGCACAAGCAGCCCTCCCGCGCCGTGCCTGCTTGTGATGTGTTCGCAGTTGTTTATCATCGTAACTTTGAGACCAATACGCTGAAGTGTAAGGTGCTACAACTTGATAAGTTTACTGGGTAAGTTTACAACAATGATTTTTTTCGTTAGAGCCCATAGGATTACGTTATTTCAGTACACTCAAGTTATACTCGGCGACGCGTTTATTTGCTTCGAGTCCATGCTGTTTCATTTTCCGCCGGTGGCTTTCTTTTCTCTCTTCTGTCCTGGGTGTGCCGCGTTGGACTTCTTCCTTCAGTCTATTGTCTCGTAACTTCCTCTCAACCGGGTCTGTTCATTGATGTATTTCTGGGTAATTCTTGCATTTCTTTTTCTGTCTCTTTCACCCAGTTGCTTGTACCTAATTGTCCTTGTGGTACTCCATTATTATTTCCGTTAATGTCTCCGGTCGCATCGTCGCTATGTGCGCATAAAAGGATATTTTTCTCTTCCTGACGGCGTCGGACAATTTTGTCTATATATGTTATGCCTATGTCTATACTCACCCTTCCTTGACCAGTCCCAACCAAGACAGTAAACAAAGTAATAATATTTTTGACTAAGTATAGTTGACTAAGTACTGGTATTTCAGATAAATCAAAAAAAAATTGGAAACTTCTATCATCGACTATAAATATTTTCATTCGATACAAAAAAAGTATCGATACATTCCAGTTTCGATACCGATAACTATCGAAACGTGAAGTAATCAATATCTTTTTGACATTTTCACAGCCATGAATTTAACGACTCCTAAAATAATTTAACTATTATCATTGTGTTGTATTTCAGATACGCGCGTGGGGTCCAGTTTATAGTCCTACAAAAACAAAACACCGTAGTCGTTTATAAAGAGATTCACGCCGGTACAACCTCAACGTCAGTGGTGATTCCTAAGGTGACTGGATACACGTTTGCCTCCGATTTTGAGTACATATCCGAGGGATGTGAATACGAAAGTAGCCCAAGGCTTATCAAGAGCCTCCACGTAGTTGAAGATTGTCTTGACGCCTTAGTGGGTTATAAGGCGGGCAACATAACCATATGGAACGGTCTGAGAGTCCTCACATCCATGGAGTTTACCAGTGGTCAGGATTATAAATGCGCTTCATTTAGATGCGATCGCAGCTTCATTTTTGTGCTTCAGTACAATTCTGAAATGGGTGGAAGTAAAATACGCCTCGTCACCATCAATTCGCGAGACTATTCGTTTAAAACCCTTCAGGTTTATAACCCCCCGCATAATTATCGAGGGTAAGTAGAATGATATATTGAATCTTACTGATTACGTTATTTGGTTTTTAATTTTAGGGTCACCCAAGTCTGTGTATACGATTCGGAAGTTTATGGCTTCTACAAGAATGGTCGCGCTTCCTGGAACGTGGCAACTGCAAACCAGGTGTCAGCAACAGATGCTGATTCGACCGAGCAGGTTTGGGCGAGCGGGCGATGGGTGATAACTATTAAAGCGGGGCGCATTCTGATTACTCGTTTGTGGAAGGGTCAGGTGCGATTTGGTTAAATTCGTCATTGCAATTTTGGAGATGCGTGACGAGGGAACGCAAATTATGTGTATTACGAGCAACGGACGCTGATTCGACAGAGGAGGCTTTGACGTGCGGGCCAGGGTGATAACGATTAAAGCCTGGCGCATTGTGGTCATCCCTTTGAGGAAGGGTCCGGTGCGATTTGATTAAATTCATCTTTGCAATTTCGAAGGCTAGAGGCGAAGGGACACGAATTATGTGCATTACCGAAAGGTGAAACCTTGTACCTGAATAACGAACTAACTTATATATCGCTTATAAAGCGATGAACAAAGTGTCGCTATGAAAATTTGTATTTTTGTACAAGTCCGTTAATAAATTTGTTAAAAATCATCGTAATATATATATATTTCTGCCCTACAAACACAAGAAGGTAGTAAAGTTGTCATACATTTTAGGTTATAGAAAATATCTACATAACCTATGATCGAAATTGACATCTTTATTCAAGTAGATTCATTAAACCTCGATCTGACCTTAGGGGAAGGAAAATAGACGTGTAAATCTACTTTAGAAATCCTTGTTTTCTGACGAAACTAGTGGCAAATTCCGTACTTCGTGGTGGTGAAATATTTAATGTACAGATCCAACACTAGAGAGATAAAATTTGTTTCTATTAGGACGTGCAAATAAATCAAGAGTATTGGTTAAAATAGATTTATTTATTTCGCAATCATCTAAACCCTACACACATAAGTTAATAAATCATGTCAAAAATTGCTCACAACTGTAGTGAACAACGTCATACTTTGAAGTGATACATACATCTTAGGTTATATAAAATATCTACTTAACCTATAAAGAAATTTGACATCTTCAGCATATAAAGAAGATTCAAGAAGAGACCAACGTCACCTCAAATTAAGGTAATAAATTGAAAAATTTCAAGGTTAATTTCATATTAAGCAAGTTCATATTAGTGAATATTTTAGGTTAAATCAAGAATTTTTGAGTAACCATACATTTTCTCAAGTAATCATTTTGATTTAACCTATGCATACACATTTTCTATGTATTATTTGTTTTTAATTGTTTTAAACAAAGTTATCCGCTAAGTAAAGATTAATAAAACGTTTTTGAGGTAATAAATGTTGATTTTCATAATTACATTTGAATCTAGGATAACTTAAATGAAATTATCGAAACAAATTTAAGATTCATTTTAGTACCTCATTCTGCTGACTTTAGTCTAGTCAATTTTGTATATAAGACCACAACATGATTTATACACAATATTTGAATCACCTAATCATTTTTAGATAAATGAAGGAACTGTATCACAAACGATGTTTAAATGAGAATTAAAGAACCCAAAGTTATACATAAAATCATTTCGTCGATACACTTATATCTGAAGCACTGCTGAAACGTGCCGAATTGTCGCCATCATCGACTATGTACAACGGGGCTGGTGAACGGCCCCCCGCGGCATTCCCTAACTCTTCTTCCACGAGTAGAACATCTCCAGCGGCTTGTTGACCTTCCAGTACTTATCGTTGATGAGGCCGAGCATTTGATTGCCGCTGAGTTGCACGTATTGATCGCGCGCTGGACTTATATAGATGCAGAAGTTGAGGAGGCTGTGCGTCTGTGACAGCTGGGAGTCGAGGTCGAGGGTGAGTCGCATCGCAAGGTATTTGTGCAGATGGTCGACGGTGGCGTTCGCGGTCGTTTTCAAGTAGCGCACGGAGCTCTCCTTCAGCGCTTTGATGAGATGATTGTCTCCAGCCATCTCCGTCGGATGTGGTTTGAAAACCAATTCGATCTCGTTAAGCGTTGCTGGCTCGGATGGACCACCTTCGCCTTCGGTGTCAGTCTGTTCAGTTCGCTCTGAAGATTCGGACTCCTCGCTCCGTTCCGACGTGAGGGTGCTCTTCGTGCGTTTACCAACTTTGCTAACGCTACTCACGCTGGAGGAGACAGGACTGGGTGGTTGCGACGGTGTGCTCCTTCCTGATGGCGCCGGACTTCCCGGGGCTGTGTTGCTATTACTATTCGAAGGCGCTGGAGTGGCAGCATCACCGGCGCCGCCACCAGCAGCACCAGCCACTTCCGGTGCCACGGCGACAGCCCCACCTGCAGGTGCATTCACCACACCTTCTTCGTTATTCTTTCGGGAACGATTCGGCCTATTCTGCGACTGCAGTTTTATGCCTTCAGTTATGGAATTCACCAGCGCCGCTTGTGAATGACTGCGATTCAATTTGGCTAATACCCGCTCCTGGTGCGCCTCGTATTCGTCGCGACTTGGATATATCTTCGAGATAAGCAGGTCGAAATTCGGGTCCGGCCGGAGCGACCGCTTCGACACCAACTTCTTCCGGCACGTCGGACACTCTTTATTTCCGGAGCGCAATGCTGTGATGATACACTCGGAGCAGAAGCGATGCAGGCACTCCTTCGTCGTCATAGTCTTCTTCAGCATGTCGAGACAGATTGGGCACATGAGTTCGCTGTGTAGCGAACGCGGCGATACTGCGATTTCCGTGCTGTCGAGGATCGCATCCTGCGGCGTCCGATGAAGTTCGTATAGCGAAAGTTCCCAGGTCTTGTTGAGGCCAATTTGCTCAGTGCTTGCCATTTCGCCTAGCAAACACCCACCACGGCACTTGTAAACAATCTTTACGCGTTATTAATGTAAACAATAAAGGTGAGACAAATCGTTAAGTCAACCGTAGACTAGAGGTTATAACTAAATAATGTACACTAGGAACTCGTTTTGGACTAGCTCACGGTCACCGCACGCTCGCTGTAGAACTCTCATCCCCTCTTATCCAAAGCGTAGTTTTACAAAATGGTTTCCAGCGTTCTAATATAAAGCTTATATCACACTTCATTATTAATTCCTAACACTTAATCTATTTTGAATCAACATACCATGATTACATCTTATTTTAACTACTTTTTATTCAGATTAATATTTAAATAAGTTAGTTGACTTATTTAAATAATAATTCAACACCAATTACATTCTATACCAATCATGTTTATATGAGGGAAATGGAGTTGCGCTTGGAATGTTGGTACATCTCAAGAGTAAATAAGCATTCGAATATTGCTTGTTTGTTTATTCATATTATGCAACACTATGCTTTGCGTTCTTATTTATGGTAAGTCGGAAGCTACGCTTGAAATTCAATCCACTCATATCAGTATCAAAAGTTGTAACTGTTTATTAAAGGTGCAATTTTATTGATTATTGCAAAAGTGTCGATACTTTAAAGTTTCGATACCAGAAAGTGGGATTATATAGTTTTGATACCAAAAAGTATCGATACTTTTCAGCTGCTATTGATACTTTGTTGCCAAAAACTTGCTAATCATACTAAAAAGTATGATAGTTTTATTCAATACTTTTGATTCCAAAAAATATCTAAACTTTTATACTATTCGATATTTTTCAATTGGTGTAAATGTCGATATTTAAAATAAGCACGATAATTTCAATGTTCGATAATACTGTCCTCAAAACTATCGGTACTTCAAAGATACTTTCACTAAAACGTATCGATATTTTTTAATCAATACATTGGTATTTCGATATTTCAAATGTCCATTCTTTCATTTCTTACTTGCGATACCACAAAGTATTGATACCAAAAAGACTCGATATTTTTATTCTTTCGTCTGTGTTTCCATAAAGTATTGATTATTATTCGATTGTTACCATATGTTAATATTTTCGATACTGACAAATAACAAACTTTTATATTCGACACTTTTTTCCAAAAATCCTTGCTATTTTTATTAGATACTTTTAAATTCCGTTACTGGTTATTCTAAAAAATATGGATACCTTCATTTGATACTTGTGTTACACTTTGTGGTTGAGTCTCGATAATTATTAGCACTACTGAAATATATCGGTAATTTCATTCGATACTTTCAATACCTATTCTAACATACGCGGTTGAAACCATGGTTTTGATGGGGGTGGAACGCACATGATACAAGAATGGTACTGTGGAAGATTGTTCTTCAAGTGTCAATTTAGCTGGCAGGTGTGACGGTTTGAATAACATTACTTGTGTGTGTGTGTCATAAATTTGGAAGGAATACATTCCCCACAGTACCATACCACCTAGCAGAGACGAAAGAACAAACAAAAAGCAACCCCTCGACAGATCTCCAAAAAGATGGGAAGATATTCAACATTACAACAAATATGTAAATCCGGCATGACATTTTCGTTACAACTTGTCGACCTCCGACAAATAGAAGAAGACTTTCAATACCAAATATATCGATATTTTTATTTGATATATCCAAATTCCGATGTTTTTCATACTGTCAAATTCTGATACTTATGACGCGGAATGAAAGATTTGAGTATAACGGATTATTTTATATGAGTAAATCACATGCGTCCTGGAATCTTGTAATTTTATGTTTTTGTCGATTTTATGACAAAACGTATTGATAAAAATACGTTTATTTCAGCTTTTTTCCTCTCTTGACTTCCAACAGTGTATAAACAATTTTGTGATAAACTTTAATAGCACTCATGTGTACAATCAATATCAACATGTACATGAAATGTTTATAAACATGGAAATACAAACTGAAATTTTGCGGATGGTTTTTGAAATGGATTATTCGTTGGTGAAATTAGCCGGGCGTTTCTCAACGAACGCAGTCATGCCCTCGAGACGATCCTTAGTGGCGAACGTGGCGTGGAAGGTGCGCTTCTCGAAGTGCAGACCCTCGGCGAGCGTTGTCTCGTATGCCTTGTTAACGGACTCCTTGCAAAGAGAAACGATCAACTGCGAGTTCTTGCTGATTTTCTCGCCTAGCTTGATCGCCTCCTGCACGAGACAGTCGACTGGGAACACCTTGCTGGCGAGGCCCATGCGTTCGGCCTCGACGGCAGTGATCTGGTTGCCGGTGAGAGCAATTTCCATCGCCTTTGACTTGCCGACGTAGCGCGGCAGGCGTTGGGTGCCACCGGCGCCGGGTATGGTGCCGAGGAGGATCTCAGGCTGGCCGAATTTGGCCGTCTCGCCGGCGTAGATGATGTCGCACATCATTGCCAATTCGCAACCTCCACCTAACTATAAACGTAGACCAAAAATTAAAAACATAATTATACAAAAAATGAATCAAATTAATATGGCGGATGTTTTGATTGACGTACAGCGTAACCGTTGACTGCAGCAATGACGGGCTTCCTACACTGAGCGACGCCGTTCCAATGATTGAGAAAGTTGCTACGGATGCACTGTGCGTAGGTGTTGTTCTGCATTTCCTTAATGTCGGCGCCAGCGGCGAAGGCCTTTTCATTGCCGGTGATAACGATCGCGCCGATGCACGCGTCCTTCTCGAAGTCCTTGATGACGTTGTTCACTTCAATCATCAGACCATTGCAAAGGGCGTTCAATGCCTTTGGGCGGTTGAGGGTGATCAGACCAACATTCTGCTTCTCGCCGACCTTTTCAACTTTGATATATTCATATGCTAAAAGCAAAAACAATCAAAAGTTTCCATTGTATAATAATATTTATAATTCGATGTATCCTTCCAAATATTCATATCGAAAAGCAACAACATTTTCATTCGATACTTTGCAACGTATCGATACTTCAAGGTATGACGTCAAAAATATGGATAATTCCATTCAATACTTTGGTATCAAACTTTCAAGTGTCAATATGAAAAAGTATCAATACTTTGGTATAGGTACTTTCAATCTTTCAAGTCCCAATATCAAAGAGTATCAATTCTTTCGTTGACAAAAAATCGGTGTATTCATTCAATACATTAAATACAAAAATATACCGATACCGGCACAATACTATCCATACTGAAAAGTAAAGATACTTTCGTTAGATAATTGTGATATCAAGAAAATATCGATATCTTTATTCAATACTTTTGATACGAAAAGTATGGATTCTTTCGCAGTCGGTTTATGTAAGTATTGATTCCTTTTAAATCAAAAAGTATGGATATTTTCATTGGATACCTTGGTATGGGTACTTTGAAGTTTTCATATAAAAATGTATCAATTCTTTTATTTCTCATATCGATTCAAAGAAGTATCGATACTTTCGTCATCAAAAAGTATAGATATATTCATTAGATACATTCATGTTTTGATATCAGAAAGTATCGATACTTTTGTCACACAAAAAAGATATATCATTCGATAATTTCTTTTGTATCGTAACTGCTATTTTTATTCGATACATTGATATCGACATCAAAAAGTATCGATACTTTCATGCAATACATTTAGGACAAAAATATATTTGTGCAAGCAAAATCGAACTTTTAAAATACATTTAAGGGTAGAATAGTAAATGTATACCATATTCATATAATATTTAAAGTTTACTCAAAAACGTCATCAACGGCAGCACCTCGCATGATCTGAATCGAGTTGATATTTACATAACTGGTAACGCGATAAGGAGACGTATCTAACAAGCATGGCTAATAGCAAGGAACGGGTCAACATTTTTTTATCATTGTTATGTTACCGTACATCACATGCATGATGTAACAGAATTTTTGCATTATCTACTTCAAGTCATTCCATAGAATTCCAAATAATAAATAAATCAAAGTTTCTACTTTGTACCAATATATTTTTACATGCACAACCTTGAAAAGTTTTTACGTCCTGCTTAACAAAACGTTGCTACTAACACTTACGATTAGTGAGGACGTGATACATATAGTAGAAATATATTTATAACTTACCGCCGCTGCTGTAGAAACGGCCTGAGTTCAGCTGTTTGGCGAGCACACCCTGCTGGCTAGCGTTGCCTAGAAGGCGAAGGAGTTGTCTGGTTGCCATTTTTCAAAGTGCTTTGCTACAGCCTGTTCAAGTCCGCCGTCGCCACGCGAATGTAGCTAAGCAGAGGCGCGTGCTTGCCGGCTGCCGGTTAGCAGGAACACGTTTTCACGGCCGGCAGGAGGAGAGCGATAACTAGCTCTCCAGGCTACACACAAACACGTCACTGTAAAATGGTCAAAGTACGCTTATATTCTCTCTGCGCATATCACCGTTGATTGAGGGATCAATCATACTATTATAAGTCATGAAGATTACAAGGAGATAAAAGCTTTAGTATGATATTGAACAATATGTTTAATTAACAATATTAATAAATAAAGACAAAGACGTAACTTTCCCTAAATGCTAAATTAACAAATATAACCAAACATTACAAAAGTACCAATTATAAAATAATGACTAGCCATGTTTCCTTCTCAAAATTAAAATCTTAATCAAAATGTGGGTGGTCTCTTATCAGCATATCATTTCTTTTCGGGTTTCATTAAAATGAAATTGGATGAAACGCTAATTAATTTCGGATTGCCACTTTTTGGGTGTGAAAATATGATTTTTGCCCTATAATTATCGAATTTCGAGGTGCCAACTACTTTGGTATCGTGAACTTAGCCATGGATGGTTTTCCTCGGTATATTCTCATCCTGGGCTTGATTTGTTCTGTCCATGTCGTCCCCAGCCAACAACTAATGTTACCACGATTACTCCAAGGACAAGTCACCTCCTTACGACTTACTAGTCGTGTGTAAAATTTACAAATTAATTTTATATTAAATTTAAATTATATTGACGGTACTTATCTTTCTCTCATCTTCTAGTACTTGGTCAGAATACAATTGTAAATATACTTCAAGGAATTAAGGATGTCGGAGATGCTATAGTTCGAAGAGACTTCCTACTTGTAACATTTTCATTATTTTAGTTTATTAATGATTAATTAATTATTTTAGGCAGCTATTAAGATGTTGGAGATTGTACGCGCCGTTTTGAGGATTGTAGAAGTACCTGGTCGCGATGAATTAGATGAAATTGTAGGGATGATTCACGGCCTCTTGGAAAGCGTGCGTCCAGTGCTAATAGCATTTAGCGAAAATACCAATCCTGTTTTAAGAGAAGAGGGCAATGCCGAATTTCTGAATGAGATGAGTTCAGGAGCAGTATTAGATATATTTCGGGAAAATGGAAAGATATTGACTTCTCTTCCAAGGCTTACCAAAAATGTAATGCAAGCTTTTGTGTAAATTTGTAGATAATGGAGAGTTTAATGTAATTCGCTAAAGCAAATATATTAAAACCTTTACTCTTTCAAAAGGAGAAAATTATATGCATAAAAGTAGGATATATGAACTAGATAGTCAAAAATGAAATTTGACAGTTGACATCAGTTTGATGCATGACCTATTGCAGACCTTGCTGGGCCGTACAGCGCTTGCAATGTCTGCAGCCCTGCATAAACGGTCAAGGACCTCTAATATTGTTTATAACTCATATGTGTTAATTGTCTGTTTAAGGTAGCAAAGGTTATAATAATAATGAAAGGTAAATAACTACAGGTGATAAACTTCTATGTAATAATGTTGACCTTCGCGAAACCAATAGTAACCAAATGGTAGAACTAAAATGTGAAATTCAAACTTCATTTTAAAATAATTTCTACTGTACAAATTGTACGTTTCTGATTCATGCAGTAATTGATTCTCCATTAAATGTAGTTTGTTTTGGTATATACCATGAAGCCTGAAGATAAGTTAATCATCAAATTTAACGTGCAAAAAATCGAGTTTTTCGAAAAATTACTAATTTTAAAGTTGCCAATTATTTTCCGATGTCCCGTAATCATAGGATTATAAATCAGGCACCGATCGATCTACAGTGATATTCGCTACTGATGCGCTTTTTTGTTTGATAGCCTAAAAGCGATATTAGAACTGATGAAAGTTGAGAATAAGTATGGCTACGTTTTTGCAGTTAGAAAAATGGCTTGAAATGACTTCTTGTCCCAAACATTGCATGTTTATTTATATTTGCTATATTCCTATGTTCACAAATCTTACACCAAATGATTTACACTTAAATTTATCCAATGTTCAGTCAGATTTCCTCCGATTAATTACGTATGGGTATTATTATAGATTGCTGAAGTTGAGTCAACATTGTCCATGTCAGAAAATGATTTGGCCTCAAATTTCCATTTTTTCTCATATTTCTATAAGCCCTACTAATATAAATTATGTACCAATCGATTCAAAGTGAAATTTACTATTTCTGGGATGGCATTTCTTTTATATTTTTATTTATAGGTGCTATCCTCGTATGGATACAAATCATGCACAATAATTGTCAAATAATAAAACTAGCGCCATCTATCAGTGAAAATAATCATTTGATCTTTAAAGCTTCATCCACAGATGATCGGTGTTGTGCCTGTGTCTTGTCATACTTATTTGTATACAAACGAAAACGCCGACAGAAGTAAACGTTGCATAAAGTGTACGGAATAAACGTTCGTGAAATAAATGTAAAGCAAAAATGAAGATAATGCCTGTGGACATAAAGGAGCTGACCGAGGGTTGGCTGGAGTTGGAAAGTGATCCAGGTCTCTTTACGCTACTCCTCGAAGACTTCGGTGTGAAGGGGGTGCAGGTGGAGGAGATCTACGACCTTAACAAACCCCTCGACGGGCCTGTGTATGGTTTCATCTTCCTATTTCGATGGATTGAAGAGAGGCGTTCTCGACGGAAAATTGTGGAGCAAACAGAGACGTTCGTTAAGGATGAGGAAGCCGTCAACAATATTTTCTTCGCCCAGCAGATGGTTCCCAACAGTTGTGCAACGCACGCACTTATTTCAATCCTGCTGAACTGCTCGAATATACAGCTAGGGGACACGTTAAGTCGGTTAAAGCAGCATACGCATGGAATGGGTCCGGAGAATAAAGGATGGGCAATTAGTAATACTCCAGAGTTGGCTTGTGCACACAATTCTCACGCTATGCCTCAGGCCAAGAGGAAGTTGGACAAAAGCTGCGCTGTCCCCATAGGACGCTTCACAGGCGAGGCTTTCCATTTTGTTAGTTTCGTTCCAATCAACGGGCACTTATTCGAGCTAGATGGTTTGAAACCCTACCCGATTGATCATGGTCCATGGAATGAGAACTCCGACTGGACGGAGAAGTTCCGTTGTGTCATTGGCGACCGTTTGGGGTTGACCTCCGGCGAGCAGTACCACGACATTCGGTTTAATCTAATGGCAGTAGTGCCTGATAAACGATTGGCAATCACACAAAAATTGAAAAACTTGAAAACGAATCGACAGATCGTTTTAGACGCCCTTCAACAACTAATGAAGATCAAACACACTGAGCAAAAACAGCAGGAGAAGGAGACGACGGCGGCGGCGGCGGCGGCGACTTGTAGTGTGAGTGCCAATCTCACACCTTCAGTCACCTGCACGTTGGTAGACGCTGATTGCCCTACGGAGAATGCGGCACCGCGTATAGAGAAAGCCGATGTAGAAGTATCGGTTTCAACAATGTCGGTGGAGGGTGGTAGTCAAGGCTTGGAGATGAAGAAAGTCACTTTATGTCCGCTTGACTACTCGACGCCACTCACGATACAAACGTCGCCAGCGCCGAGTACCAGCAGTACGGATACGTACAGCGAAATGGGATCGGCGTTCAACTCGCCGACGGCCGCATTCAACTGGGCTGCATCGCAGAATAGTCCCAGTTCGAAAGATCTTAAACGCTTCGTTGTCATTCGAGTTGAAAACGAAGTTGGTGGAGGTGATTCTACTCTTCCAGCAAATGCAACTAAAAAACCTAATACAGGACATGCACGTGTGCGTACCAGCGACGGCGATACAGTCGTCGCTGAACAGAATCCTGAACTGCTTGAACCGCATACGTTCGCACCGCAGGATCTACTTGCTCTTTTACGTAATCTCGAAAGTGAAATATGTGTTTGTGAGCTTACGTTGAAGGATGAAAATGATAAACAGAATAAATTTAAGGTAAAAAAAAACTAATAATATAAAGACATAACTGAAATATAAATTAAATTCATTAATTTTCATTCTTCCAGATGGATGACTGTAGAAGAACACATAACTACGATGAATTTATTTGTACATTCTTCTCAATGCTTGCTCAACAAGGCAAACTCGCCGATCTTGTCGAACAACACCTATTGGTACCGAAACGACCTGGTGGTACAGTTCCGACGCCTAAGACTACTAAAAACAACAAAAAAGAAACAACAAGTAAGAAAAAACGGGGGCGTACTAAAGTGAAGAGAAAAAAGTGATAATCTACATTGGTAGGCAGGGGTATAATCCACATATTTACATTTGTATATAATTGAAAATGTATACCAGATTTGTATCTGCAGGAATAAACTAAATTAGGCGATGTGAAAGGCCGCTTCGGTTAAACCTATATTTTTTTCGGTTAAACCTATATTTATCTTAAATAATTTTACATGTAATTATACAAAATAGTAATAAATATATATAAAAATAACATTCTAAATTTGAAATTTGTTGTATTCCTAATTGCCTATTTACGGGCAACACAGTTGTACAAGATGTGTTTGGTGACCACCTTCTTCACACAGGCGTAGAGGTGTTTTTAGAACTTATGGTATGGAGATAGAAATGGTGCTTCGATAAGGCATCGACACGTAAGGTCAAGAGGGACGTCCCGCCCTGCGCCTCCGTTTCAGACGAGGGTTAATTTCATTTCAATCAACAGTAATTACTACAGATAAATGAAAGAATCTTCACAATCATTATAAGAAGATCACCTAGCAACGAACAATACAAACAGTCAAAAACCAAAATGCCGATTGCTGAAATTGAAGAAATTCTAAATAAATTCAAGGGAGACGAAATTAAAATTGAACATTTATTAAATTTTAAGTAAGTATAGAGACTTCTCAGATTTTCATAATAAAGAAATATTTCATAGGGAAGAGAAAATAATTCAGCATGACGTAAACCCACCCCATTCGAATTCAATTAGCATGGATGATGTCTTAATGCGAAATAAAATGACTCTGAAGGAATTGGAAAATGCTAAAGCCAATCTTCGCTCGAAGGCTATATTTAGTCCCTCTGAGATGCAGTGGCAGAAGATTTATCAGAACTATAATCAGTGTCCATCAATGCCTGTGACTACATATAAATGCAATAAAGCAGTATTTGTATAAATTATATATTTTACAATATACCTTAAAAAATTGAAGTTGTTTTCCTTCAATAACATGATCACAAGTTATTGTAATCAAGACAATAAACAGCTTCAGAGATATCATCAGTACTAGCTAGAGTTGGTAACATATTGCTACCGTCACTGGACGTGAAATTCCCAAGGTTATCATACACACTCAAACAGAATGGCCCAAGCAATAGGATACCACATTGCAATTACTTCCTGAAGTCATTACAGATATACGCAGGAAAAGTCTAAGAATGGATGATAAGCTCACCCCAGATTTGTCATGCTCCGTGTTATTGAAGAGGACATGTCAAAGGGCTCCATGGGGAACCTGAGCTGGTCTGGCAACTACATATGCGACCCTGGAATAAATTGAAAGGAGGGTAAACAGAAATAGTCAACATCGCAGAGCCGTGACTTGATGAAATTCCGACGAAAAGGGATTAGACCGAGGATAAGAAAACTAAAAGTATCACATAAATTTGTGTCATATTTTATTCCAGTTTCCATTAAAAACTAAATTGTCAAATACAATTACCATTGTCAAAAAATTTAAGATTAAGCGGGAACAAGGAAATACTTTGTAAAGTTGCAATTTTTACCCATGGTTATGGTGTACATTTTACTAAACCAATGTACGGCCTGAAGAAACGGCATAATAACAAACTGGTTAAACCAAATTACGATATTCATCTCATATGAAAGTGACGAGAACATAACAATACAATACCATGGATAATGTGGAGATTGTTTAATTATGGAAAATTTGTAATCTAAACCGCCCGCCCCAAAAAAGCCAATTCAATAAATATGAATTTTGTTCTAAACATTTGTCAACAAATACCAATACTTTTCATTATCCTAAAAATTATCTAAAAACATCGAAAGGTAAACAGAAATTTGCGCAGGTGTGCAAACAGTTGTTATGTCAAGAATCCGCCTACGCATCCAATTTCTTCCCCTGGAAGAAAGCGATGAGGATGGATGCAATACTCTCAGCATCAACCAAGTGCAGATGATGCGTGCCTTCGACAACGTGTCGATCAACGACCGCCGCCGTCTTCTCCAGCTCATCCAGCACCATGTCGTAGTGCTCCGGATGGGAGTGATTGAGGCCGGGACTGGCACGCACGTTGAATACGCGGCATTTGATGCATGCCGCCATCGCCATCGCCTCATCGATGCCGATCATTGCGAGCCCAACGGCCTTCAGGCGCAAATCGCGCGTGAAGATGTACTTACCGCCGCCGATGGCGCGCATCCCGCGGCGCAGCATCACTTCGACGGCGGCACGATTACACGAGCCTCCGTAGCCGGCGATCGCCGTTTCCACCATCTCGTTGTAGTCGTACGTGGGCTGTGCTTCCCTGGGCAGGCGTTCGTACTTAAGGAACTTGTTGACTGTGGCGCCCATTTCGGTGACCAGTTTGATGGGATCGCGCACCGCCGGCGACGCGATGTCGATACAGCCGAACGACTCCACCTCGTCGGGGTACGCCGCCGCGTACATGTACGAGGCGATGCCGCCGAGCGAGTGGCCGAGGAGTCGCACCTGCCGCCAGCCGAAGTGCAAATGCACCCGCCGCACCACTTGCACGCAGTCCCATAAAATGAAGTAGTACATGCCAACTGGATACGGCGTGCTGTGGCCGTGTCCAGGCAGGTCGATACACAGCATTGAAATCCCTTCAGCGATGAGCAGCGGCGCCAGATTGTCGAAGGTGCCCGCATTGTCCTGCCAGCCGTGAATCGCCAGTACCGGCTCTTTATCTGTGGGTCCCCACCATTTTCCTGCAATGGTGATTACTTATTACAAATGCAAAAATATATTTACTCCTTAATTTATTTTTATGTAATTATTTATAATTTATAGCAAAAATAGGCATATAATATCAGTAACCATAAAAAATCATTAAATCGTTGGGTGTATTTAAATATAATTATTAAACATGGAAAATATACTTATTGATACGAAGTACAGAAACTTATAAGTTTGAAAAAACAATGTTACTTACGATACTTGAAAGTATCGATCCCAAAATATCAAATAAAAGTATTAAAATGTTTTGGTATGGTAAGTATCGTTATCTAAATATCGATACTTTTGGTATTTAAAGTTTAGCAACTTGTAATCATCAATATTTTTTCATATTGAAATTATCGATAGTTTTTTGTCGCGAAACTTTCGTAATTTTTGGACACATCTAAACGAAACCATGAACAATGGCTAGGTTAAGGTTAAAAATTAATTAATTCATTCCTAAAATTCCAAATTTAAATAAGTCAGAAGTGAAAAATGTTACAAAGTTGTCAAGGTACAGATTCTACGATTATTATGTGAAATTATGCAATGCCGGACTGAATTTCCAGGAATCCGCATGAATATGTAAAGTTCACCTATTGTCTGAATGAAATTTCATTTAGCATAAAACATATAGTATCAAATAATAATTTAATACGTATTGATATCGAAAGTATTGAATCCTTCAAATTCCAATAATTATTGCTATCGATAGTAGTATTGTTGCTAGTAAATATTTCCCGATGTATCGATACATATTGATATCGGCAGTATCGAAACTTGAACGTATCGATATTTTGTGGTATCGAAAGTATCAATAATTTTGACATCGAAAATATCGATACTTTTTAGTATAGCAATTTGAAAATATTTATACCAACATGTCGATACATTTTAAAATCGAAAGTATTAAACTTTGCAAGTATTGTTATTTTTTGGTATCGAAAGCATCGGAAGTTTACTTTTACATATTGTATCGGTTCGTCATTGTATCGGTTGATGCCAAATTGTGTATTTGTACTACCATATAGTTCTTATATGAATAAGTACACTAGTAACTTAATATTTATTAAAAAATAAAATGTGTTTTCTAGTGTTTGTTTTCTAAAAAGGTGGGTCATGACATATTTTACAAATCTCGCTTAGCGCTGGGGTAAAAAAATGGAAAACATTGCTTTATACTATTGAAATCTCTAAATATTTTTACCAAAGTATCGTAACATATTGATATCGAAAGTATCGTAATTTTTGATAATTGATATCGACAAACAGAGTTTTTTAATATCTACCCTTATGAGTACGTATACGAACGAATCGAATAAACGTATCGATACTTAACCT
>JAODAC010057244.1:0-52689 GCA_027575185.1 Mimaenictus wilsoni
GTTAAGCAACGTCGGACGTAGCTAGGCGTTGGATGGGTGACCACTTGGTCTCCTCACTCAACAAGTGGCTGCGGCGCTTTCCTCGAACTCCTGATTTCGCGGTAAATACGCGAAAACTGAAAAAGTTCAGAGCAAGTACCATCAGTAGCGAGACCGTATTGGGCCGGGTGAAAGTTACTATTCCTTTACACCACTATGTTGTAGAAAAAGGTTGTTGAATAAATAATATTTTAATAAATATACACTCCAAATACAACCCTGTGAAAGGTCACATTTCACCTCAATACGGCAATCCGTTCCAATCACAACCGCCCACCATTCGCATCCGCCACATTTTGTATCTTGACCTACCCCAACGTGCAGCACAAGGCCGTGGCTGTGTATACTGCACGTGCGTCACGATGCTATAAGTAAAATTAAACCACGCTCCCACCACCGCACCGCCACCGCGTTCACCAATACTACATCCACCACTGAACTGAGCCACCCCAACCTATTCGGTGCAGCACGAAATAAAGAAATTTCCTGTTCGGACTGGGCCACCCGCGGACGCATGCAGCCCATGACAAAACGCATAAAAGCCCGCGTGAAAAATCCACCACTTTTCATGATCGAATACGTGAACATGACAGTCGATTGCTCCAATGAACCTGAATAGTCACGATGCGCGTATTTTTAGAGAATTGATTATATCGCTTCCGGGGAAATTGCTACTTCAACTGTGCTTTCATAGTAAACCTGCTTGATTAGTGCTTTCAACTTATTGTAATCGAATCGAGTTTTCTTTAAAAAATTTAATGCGTTTATTTTATGGACGATTCACCGGAAATTGAACCGGCAATGGGATTGATGTTTTGACTATGGACAATATACCTATTTTTTGAACTTTAGCTTATAAACGAGCTATTGCTTTGGGAAGTAAGCTGGTGAATGCAAGCTCTATAGGGCGCGTTCACGTTCATGGAAGAGGAATTAACTATCGATAATTCGACACTAGTTAACACATCGATAAATATTGTTTATGTGATCTATTTCTTTCGAATTACCACTCTTTGAGACTTTTACTGGGCGGTGGAGCCTGGTATTAGTTTGGTCGTGGAACTATACCAGCACGTCTGCCGAATCTTATTAGGGGAAATATATACTATACCGGCACCTCCACCATTTTTTTCGGATAAGAATTATGCCGGCGCCTCCACCAAATGTTGTTAGAGGCCGTGCAGCCTCCAAATGTAGTTGATAGAGGATCGCAGTAAATATAGTAGAAGCCTAAGAGATATTTATACTCTTGAAAGCAGAAAGGTGAAACTGATTAGATTTCTACAATGTGCAAAAGAAAGGATCTTAAAGTAGCAGGATAATAATGGAGTAATTAAACTAGTTGGGATAACAATATTATCATATAACAAGGGCTCCTAAATTTAGCCGCCTCCGGTGGAAACTCCGGTTACTGACACTACCATTACGGGGAGAAATGTTTGCACTCCGCGGGGTGTTTCTTATTCGAGCATTGTTTATATTCATGAGCGTAATTTATTAGACTGCAAGAGAACACCGAGTAAATTAAAATTGTGTTTTAATAAGTATATTTTTAGATATACGCTAGGATTATGCAAATTTATGTGAATATTAATGAAATGAGAAAATATAAACACTTAAAAACCTTAACCTAACCTAATCTAACACAACCCAAGCCAACTTAGACCTACTTAATCCTACCTAACTCAACCTAATCAAACCTAACCTAACATTGCATATTACCCTAGTTTGAAATAAATAATTTACTAATAAATAATTTGAAAATCTAAAAAATATTTGTTTCATCCATATTAAAATTGAATTTTATACTTCGAATCAACAACAAATAACATTAAATATGAAACTAATTAATTAAAAATGCATTCAAAATTCATTTGCATTACGCAATATGTATTTAAACTCACATTTAATGAAAATCCCTCACACTAGTAAAACATATTCGAAAAAGCGAGTATGAAATCGAAACGCAAAACAAACACGAGAATTAGAATTAATCCGCGTGCGGCAAATAAAATATAAACTTTACGCGGTTATTCGGCGCGGGTAAATGCGTAAATTCACCAAATCGAAATTGGTTGCGACACACAAACGCGCCTCAACGTTGTATCATTTTAACCTGTTTTGTTTATACGCTCTTTCGGCCCCGCTATACACTCTCTTCGCTCCCTCGTTACCTATCAAATTTATTCGAAATTGGTTCCGACGTCTGGCGCTGCGCTCGCAAATCGCAACTATTCGGGCGCATCGTAAATCGCGCTGAAAAAAAAACGCGCGCGCCTGCCACATTTTACGGTCGTCATTATGATCCCATTTGTGCGGTGCGATGAGTGCGATGAGTGTGGAATTTATCGGTGCGCCGAAGCATACGTAACATTTGCCTAACTCGAAAAATACGTTTGACAGGGAATTGGTCGTTTTATTTATTGTTCGTTTTTTTCAATTGCATTTAAATTGTAAACATCGTTAATTGTAAAAAAGGACGAGAGATATTATTATTCAGTATAACAATGAAATTATAGAAATATAATATATTCACTAGCTTTCCAGTGGCTTACCTAATAGCCACCGACTTTTTTCTGTCTTTCTCTTGAGTTGGCACGGCACGGATAGGCAGAATTATAAACAATTGCGAACCAATGTGGACAGCCCTTCTATGTAGCACGGTAAACGTACTGGGTCCCACACATGTGCAATTACGACGGAATAGAAAAGGAGACGTACTGAGTTGGCAGCCTTTATGATAGCGCGGTGAATGCACTGGGTCCAAATATAGTCCTTGACCGACAAGAAAGCAAAAGCTTACAGGCCGACAACTACCCGTTGTCTGTGTTGTCGCGTAAGGGAAGGTCAAGTAGAGATGAACCTTAGTTTGATCTCGTGGTGTCATCCATTAATTATATAAAAATTAAAAGGTCAATAATAGGGGTTTACATGAGTTTTACATGAGTGATACAAATAAATAAGTTAGGATGATTTAAAACGAGAAAAGGTTAATGCAACTATTAAAATATAAAGTAGAATATGTGATTTTTATAAACATATTTCATTAAAACTTTATTTTCTGAACCGCCGCTCGAGGGCGATTATACAATTTTGCAACATTTTACGCAGCGCTTTACCAACTTTTGTATACCCCGCCAGTTTTGTGTTACTTTGCAAACCGACAACCGCACGCATAGAAAGGGTTTTGCTCCTACCAATGTAACCTGATATTGATAGGATCAGACATAGGATATGCCATAAATTTGTAAGGTACTATTAACAAATATTTAATTCCATATTTATTACCTAATGAACAAATTTTGATTTTGTCATAAAAAGGAACTTTTTTCTGTAATGGACATCAATGCCATCTACAAGATGAACAGCATATTAATCATCAATCAATCAAAATTCAAACTAACCTCTTTAGTTACACCAATATTCCCTAACCTCGACTCTAATCTATACAATTCTAACCATACCTACATTTATAATTGACAATTCTAAAAAGTTCTTCATAAAATCAAACACAAAAACTTTCTAGAAACGTGAACAGGTCAAATAAAGTCCAAAACAAAACTTTATTTTGAGTATGGTAGCCACCAGAGCCATCTATATGCCGGCGAGCATATTAATCATTCAAATGACTAAACTAACCTCTTTAATCATACCCTCATTACCTAACCACAAACTAAACCTATCAAAGGCAAAGAAGAAGAAGAAACTAAACCTAAATAAATATACGCACACCTAGATTTGATTACAATTATTTACAATTGAGAATTTTCCTTTTTTTCATAAAATTGCCAGTTGTAAATTACAAAACTGAGGGAAAATGCTAAAAAATGTCAACAGGTTGAAATAAATTTTGAAATACTAAACAATCAAACGCAGTAGTGTAAAAATTATGTTTTATACTAAATTTTGCTAAGGAAACCACAGAGAAGACATGTTTAACGTAAAAATTCTAAAGGAGTATTGACCTAAAAAGGAAAACAATGTAAATGTACCTTATTCTGGGGATCAGCTGTTGCATCAAGTGGATTCTGTGGAACGACGACCCATTGGCACGATTTGAAGATCATGCAAGTCGCGAACGGAAACATGTTTTACAATGTGATGCCGAATTTCCAACGCGAAATCAGGCCGCGACATTCGCACTGTTAGCCGCCTACCGTGACAACAACAACAAGGAACCACAGAATCACGCATACACACTCGCACACACGGCGGGAAAACAACGCCAAACGCCACAACAAACAAGAGAAAACGCACTGCAACAGCCCGCGAAACGCCAATCGGCCGTCACATGTTTGGCGGCGGCGCCACTTACACCGGCCGGCACACGGAGGCGGCAACGACGACGTCGTCGGTGGCGGTGGCGGTGGTTTCGCCACATCCATGGCAAACTTTTCGAATTGCGCGATCGATATCAGCCTACTTTTCCGACGCGTCGGAGTTTTCGCCTGCCCGCCTCCCGTCGAGGCCAAAGTCCTCCAGTGTGCCATCCTGCTCTCTTTCCTCTCGCTTTGTTATTGTGACATACTTTCTCTTCATAAATTTCGATTACGGTATGCGTGTGTGGAGGGCAGGGGGCGGCGCGGCGGCAGGATGATGTTGTTAGACTGTTTGGGTAAAAATGGAAGTGTGCCGAGTTGATTTCTCCACTCTGGGCCCACTATGTGTGTTCGTTTTTTTTTGCGTGACCACCGAAGCACGCTTGGGATTATGATTTAGGTCAATGGTTTCTTTGATAGAGATACTTGCGTAGTTTCAAAAGTTCTTTTTGTGTTGTATTTTCGCGCCTTGAAAGATTTTTATAGATATGTTTATGTGATATATCATTATAGCTAATAACATTAGGGAAATTACGTTTGGAATAATTGTTAACATTATATTTTATTGAACAATCATTGGAGTTGAAAACTATTAATCATTCGAAGTGTGGCGAACTGCATTCTAAACTAACCTCGTAAAAGTATATAACTTCGAACTTAACCTCAGCGGAGATAATTTACCAGGAGAGTATCTCAATTGCCCAACCGAAATTGAATGAAACTGTACGTGGGATTATAAATCATGCACCAATCGATTCTGCGTGAAAATATCTTTAAACTCATAGGGCGGTTTTTCATTTCATTCCATAGAACCGATATTATAATTCATGAAACTTGAGTCTAATATTGTTGATGATTTCACTGACAACATGAGTCATAATATCGGTTCTTAGTGGTCAAATGAAAAACTATCCCAGAAGTGTGAAGGTATTTTCACACTGAATCGATTGGTGCATGATTTATAATCCTAGCAATACGGGAAATATGAAAAAAATGAGAAACTTAAAACTCGACATATCTCGGAAAAGACGTTTTTTACACGATAAATATCTCAATAATTACCCAACATTTAGACGTTAATCAAAACAAACTATATTTAATGAGGAATTCATCCGTGCAAGAATAGGCATTCTATGGCATGCAGATTAGAAAATATTTTAGAACAAAGTTTGAATTTCACGTTTTAGGTCCGCATTTTGCCGCTACGGTGGTACCGGTCGGATCCGGTCCTCTTAACCAATGGATTCCTTAAATTTGCTACAGAACAACGTTAAATGCAGGTGTGGAATAATTCCGGCTTAGAAACATTTTGTAATGTAACCATTTGCAAGTTAATTTTACCATTTTCAGATAATAAGTATAATTAGTAACAATGTATTTATACGATTTTACTATGATTTAAGGACACTAGCGCCATCTATTAGACTTAGGATAAATTAGTTATTGACGCTAATGCAATTCTGTGCCACATTTATCGGAACATTTTTAATGATACTTTTATCTGTACTTTAACTTATCAACATGTTTTTTTCCAAAATGGTTTTGATTAGTATCAAATATTAGTAAACTCGGTTTTTATAATTTTCATAGGTACATTAAGAAGATGGGATTTTAGATTTATAATATTTCTCTAGAGATCCTTAAATTAAGAATATAGTGTTTACTATTTATTAATCCAATTAAAACAAAATGTAATAGGTGCATATCAATTAAATCCAACTTCACAAATAAAAAATGCAATCCTATGCAACCATATATACATCACTGCCTGGTGTACTTACATCTACAAATTCGATTTGCAGTAAAAAAATTCTTAAAATGTAACCTCGAAACTCGCAGTATTCACGAAGTTATGAAATATCAACAAATAATAATTAAAATTCATACTATGTCAACATAATTATATACAACAATAAGCATACCTGGGAGGAGTTTGAAAGCCTAGTTCTGCGATACACCGACTGGATTCGATTGTGTTCATCATGTCTCTGGAACAAACTGCTTGTGAAGGTAAACTCAACAACTTTCTTATTGCTTTATCACTAAATCAATGCAACAAAATATCATTTGCAGATTTAAAAGCGTTCGAGCGTCGTTTAACTGAAGTAATCGCCTGTCTTCAACCATCCACAGTACGCTGGAGGAGTAAGTGCAGCCAGAAAATGTTGGTTTGTTTATAAATTATTGCAATTCCAGTTTTACTCCTGGGTGTTTCCATTTGTGTTGCAACTGGAGCGTCACAATGGCTCATGGATCCCGTAACCAGGGTTGTGCCACTATCACAGTCACTGTGTAATCATCCATTCTTTATACTTGCCACGGCTGCTTTAAGTAAGTTTAATTGCTTTTTAATAGAAATAGAAAAAACAAAAGTTCAAATATCCCTCGTTTGTGTCAACAATGATAGATTTTTAATAATATTTTTTTGTTTCAGTAACAATTTTCCTGCTCGGTGTTCATAGACGTGTTGTCGCTGCGAGTATAATAGCAGCACGAGCGCGTGAAGTCCTCTGCGACTTTAATATGTCTTGTGATGATACTGGCAAGTTAATTTTGAAGCAGAGACCCACAAATATGACATAACAAAGTGAAGTAGGAACACAGTGACTTTGTTTTACTATTTAAATGCCGTAATTGAGATTACTGTCAGGTAATTCATGTAATATGACTCTAAATTAATAAAATTGTTGTTCAATTTGAGTTTGACTTTGTTTTATTGGCGTTATTTTTTTGTTTTTCACAACCTTTTAATTATTTATAGGGTTTGACTATAGGCAACTTTTTATACACTTTTCCAATTTTAATTAAAGCAATAATACACAATTTACTGAGAAATAAATAATCTCTTTATGGTGCTCTAAATAGTTGAGTGAAATAATTATAATTTATTTCCGTTCTTTGGCCCTAAAAATTTTTAATTAAAAAATTTATTTACTTTTAAGTAGATAAATTATAGGCAACTTGTTGTACTTTAGGGCAATTATTTTAAAAAACAAATAAATTGTTTTCAACTTTCCACATCAAAAAGGCTCCATATAAATGGTTTGTATAATTATGATGTACTTCAATTGTAAATTTTGAGACTAATCTACTTATTTCAAGTGGATTATCTCATCTAATATTAAAATTTGTTTATTGGTAGTGAAAAGAATTCTATTATTTTTATTGAGGTTACATACTTTATAAGATAACAAATATTTGATACAGATAACAATATATTAGATTGAAATACTAGTTACATTTAAAATTATTAAAATATTTTATCCATAAAACATTTGCAAAATTTTTCATGTGAGTTTAACACATAACATATGCAACTTTATATACACGAAAATAGAAAGTAAACACTTTTTATAACCTCAAGTCAACTTGTTGAAAGTTTTTGCCACATTCAACAATAATTTTATCAACTTTAGTCAGTACAATGTAATTACTCATTTATCAATCGGGCATCTGTATTATTCAATCATGGATTCCAAACAAAGAATACATGTAATGACCCTGGCGAACAGTATAATCGGTGTTAGTATACTGGCAATGCCCTATTGTTTCAAACAGGTAATTTTTATTTACCCTTCATATATCCCACATTTTAATGAATACATCTATGTTTATAGTGTGGAATAGTACTCTCTATTGTCCTGCTCCTCTTCAGTAGTATACTATGCAGATTAGCCTGCCATTTCCTATTGAAATCTGCAATCAAAGCAAGACTACGAACATTTGAATTTCTCGCATATTATGTCTTTGGATCGGTTGGCAAACTGTTTGTTGAGATTGGAATGATCGGTTTCTTACTGGGGACCTGTGTGGCCTTCTTTGTAGTTATGGGAGACCTGAGTCCACAGATTATTGCTCAGATGACTGAAACGAAAAGTATGGAAACGTTAAGGACCACGATTTTGATTGCATTGGGCTTGTTTTGTGTTCTACCGCTGGGATTGTTGAGAAATGTGGATAGTTTAAGCAGTGTTTGTATTGCTACTATTTTGTTTTATGCTACCTTAGTTTTAAAGGTAAGAATTTCAATTTTTATGAAGTCAATTTCCATTTTTGGAAGTTAATTTACACTTTTAAGAAGTGAATTTTAGTAATTACCATTTTTAAAGATATTCTTAGAATCTGCACCTCATCTAGTCGATATGAAATGGTTTGAACACGTTGATTTTTGGCGACCAAGTGGAGTCCTTCAATGCATACCAATCTTCTCGATGGCGTTATTTTGCCAGACACAACTGTTTGAAATCTATCAAGCAATACCGAATGCTTCATTGGATAAAATGAACGAAGTCGTCAAAATCGCTGTAAATATCTGCACATCTGTGTACATAACAGTCGGTGTATTTGGGTATATTGCTGTCTCGCATAAACCGAACTTTAGTGGCAACATTTTAATGGATTTCGAGCCTTCGATTGTGACTGAAACGATGAAACTTGGGTTTGTCCTGTCTGTAGCTTTCAGTTTTCCATTGGTGATCTTTCCGTGTCGAGCAAGTTTATATTCACTCTTTTGTCGACCAGTAAGTTACAACAATTATATTTTACCACATATTTTACTGATTCATACCGCATTTATTTAATAAACCGAAATTTTACAGACTTACACAGGTTTACATGACTCATCAAATTTATACATCCCCGAAGGCAAATTTCGCCTTTTAACGATTGTGATCGTCACCGTATCATTGATTATAGGTATATTGATACCTAACATCGAATTAGTTCTTGGCTTAGTTGGTTCTACGATTGGTATTATGATTTGCGTGATTTTTCCGGCGACTTGTTTCATTTGTTTGACTAATAAAAACACAAATGAACGCGTCCTAGCTCAAATTATGCTGATTATTGGCATTGCTGTAATGGTTCTGGGAACATATGCGAATTTATATGCAATCGACAATATTGAGATTGCAAATATTGAACAAAAGTTAACATCGAAAGCAATCAATATAAATATTGACATAAAAGATATTCCTCAAAGTTTACAACTTGGGCAAAAGGCGAAAGAAATACAAATAAAACTACCAGATGTTAAAGAAATTAAGGAAATTCGGCATGAGCCTGTACAACCTGAAGAACCGGTTGAAGAAGTTCAGGAAATTCCGAAAGAAACTAAAGAAGAACCCAAAAAAGAAATTGAAGAAACGCCGAAAAAAGCTGAGGAAACTTTACAGGTGCCTGTACAGGAAAGTAAAGATGAAAAGAAGGACATAAAGGAATCTTTAGCGATTTCTAAAATTGAGAAGGAAATTATTCCCGAAATGGATTTAGAGGCTATTAAAAAAGAAGATCAGGAGCTTGAAAAAGGTGTGAATGTTAAAGATAAACTCGTGGCGCATGAAAAATTGGTGGAGCAAGAGAAGCAACTTTTGGAAGAGAACAAAAAGGTTTTGGAGGAGATTAAAATACAGAAACAGCAGCAACAGGTGAATGTGGAGAAGTTGATAGCAGTGAAGAATATTCAAAGTATTGCACAAAAAGCGATTGAGACTATTGTCGATGTAAAGTTGAAGGATTCGGAGACTTTACAGAAAATTGAGAAAGAAAATGTGGCTGAGATTAACCATATTGTGTCGCAGAATGAAGAAGAAAATTCGAAAGTCGAAGAAATTAAACTGATTCCGATTAATGTTAACTTGAAAAATATAAAATCAGAGCCATTGTCGTATCAATTAGGCTTACATGAAATGTCAAATGGTAAAAATCAAACACAAAATGAAAATGTACTTATTGAACCGGCAAAAGAAGTAATAAATCGGGGAAATAATGATGAAAAATTTTCAAAAGTGGAAGAAAAACAAGAAAGAAGTGCCAATAAGGCTGAAGAACAACGAAATCCTAGTGTTGTTGACATTTTAGGAAAGATTGAAAAGAAAAACTCTTTGCCAAATGAAATCAAACAGGCTGTAGATTTGGAAAAATTGAAAAAGAACTTTACTGAATATTTTATGAAACCTTTACAGAATGCTAAAGTGATTAATAACGGAAATCAAAATGGCGAAATGAGAGATAAACCATTACATGGTGATGAGGAAGTAAGAAATGCCAAAGTTGAAGATTCAATTGATAAAGATAGAAAGGCAGCTGAAGAAGTGGTGAAGGAACTTGATAAGAAAGAAGCTGAGAAGAAGCATGATGAGAATATGGAACTACGCAGGGAAATACTCTCTGCGGATTATGAAAGTAAGGTTGTGAAACGGTCTATTCAAGTTGTGGTTGAGGAGAATTGTGAGAAAGATGATGTGGTGGAGAAGGATTTTTAAGTTTAAACATTAGTAGGGAAACTGACATTTGTGTTACCTGTGATTACTTTCTGTATTTTGAGGCATTATTTAAATAAATACGAAGATATTTTGATTTGGTTTAGTTTTACCTTCGCCATTTCACAGCCATATTGGACCCTTGAAATCGCGTTCGATTTATTTATGCATCCAATTCGGAACAAAATTTTTAGTGCTCTTCAAAATTCACCAAAGCTCTTTCGTTAGAGATCATAGAAGCTATAAATTTAGGTCCTAGTATTATTACCTCATTCTCAAACTTAACATTTCTACAAACCTTTAAAAAGGAATAGACACCTTAAAAAAACCTTTTTTAATAGTTGCTGGCAAAAAAAAATCATACATAACATGTTTAAAACAACGCCTTAGTGACTAACCGTCTACGAACTTTTGCAAAAAGCGCCCACAATAAATATGCGCAAGCAGCCCACACGAAATTGATGCGATGGCACAATGAATGAAATTCTTTGGGCACGACCTGAGTGAGTGTGGTAATCGCTGGTTTGTCGTTGGTCCAAATCGCTCGCCGGCGTGCGAAATTAACTAATGTGACGTCCATAAATACGTTGCACATGTCCCAGATTTGCTACGTCCACCTAGGCGGGATGGCGAAAACTGGTGCTGACCGTATGACACTGGCCGACCACCTCCATGTGCCGCCGCCGGCCCGGGCGGCAGCAGGAGCCAACTGGGCAGGCACACAGTCCTCCACGAGACGCGTTTCAACGTACTGCAATTTTTGTGCTAATTCTACGACGTCGGTGCAGATCGTATTTATTTTAAGTCTTCCTAAAAAACTACTCTTAAAATTTGTAATTAAAGTTATAAATAAAGTTAAATTACGCTGTTAAAGTTATATAAACCATTAAATCATTTTATATATTGTTTAGAACATGTGTATTATGTGTTATAATAGCACATAAAAGGATTAAATACTTTGATATAGTGAGTAAAGTGTCGAAAATACGATGAAGATTAATTTTAAACAACTGTGACTTAAGTAAAAACTAATTATATAAGTTTAGTTACTTAAAATAAGTTTATAGAAGGGACATAGAGTTTTTAAGTGATTTAGTTTAGATAGTTATGGGTAGTCCGATGAAACATGCGATTGGTGGGAGTATTCATCGTATAAGAGAGTTTGAACTTGAAAAAGTAAGTTTTTAAGAGTAATGAAACAATTGTTGAACATTTAAGTAATTTACATTATTGCATTATAGAATATTATGCCATAAAATGTTAATATTCTACGTATAATCTTAGAAACTGTTCATTTTTATTGATATTCTCTTTTTCGGTAGTTTTTTAATCATTTAGCGGCCATTTTGTTTTTGATACCTTACTTTAAAAGATTATTCTTCTGTTAAACTTATTCAAATCAAAATCAATAGCTAAATAGTGGCTAAGATGAATAATTAGTCCTCAAAGAGTTTAAATAATTCGAATCATGCTTCTATGTGCAGCTTATTTCAGGAAAGTGCTTGACCCTGAATGCGAAAAGCCGGCTATGAATGTACCCGAGTGTCTCTGCTGCTATTTATAAAACGAGACACAGGCTTGAATATGACAATATTCGCACCACTAATCATCGAATATCTCACGTTTTTCCATGAAATTTACATTTAAACAATTTGGTGTTTCTATCCGTTTTGTCTTGACGCCGAATGCCAGCCGTTTGAGACACGATTGTTTTCCAATAGATTAAAAATAAATAGTTGCGTATAATTTGGAATAATTCCAATTAACTGATGTGCTGGCGCACTGAACGTTTAACTGGGACTTTTGTAGCCTGGTTGCTAGACGCTGACTTAATTAACTTATAAGTACTGCCAATTTTTTTTGAAGCATTTGATATGATTGTTTATTAAAAGCTGTCGTTTCACATCATAAAATATTGAAAATGGCTTTTTACTATAATTAACGATAGAAATAATAACAACGGAAATGGTAAAGGAAGGAATAGTTTAATAAGTTTTATAAAAAATGTTAAAGAACCTGTTTTTCTTCAGGTCAGCTTAGCAGACGAATTTGATATACTTCAAATTGTTGGTGAAGGATGGTTTGGCAAAATTCTACTCGTCGAACACAAAGCCACCGATACTGAAATGGTGCTGAAAGCGTTGCCGAAACCCTACACAGCTCTGCGCGACTTTTATCGCGAGTTTCACTACGGATTACACCTTGGCGCACATAAAAACATCATTAGCACCTATGATGTTGCGTTCGAGACTGCTGGTTTTTATGTTTTCTCACAGGAGTATGCACCTTTAGGTAAAGCAAAAATAAACAAATTGAAAACTTTCAACTTTAAACTTGCGCGCTTAAAATTAAGTTTAAACAATAGATAGAAAAATTTTAACCTACAAAACCCAACAAAAACTTAACCTAGAAATAATTATGGTAATTAAATATTACCTTGAAGTTTCTTAATAACTATAATTTCAAAGGTATTAATCAAAGGTACATCAATATAAAAGGAGTTTCAATCAATTGCCAAATAATTTGAAAGATGTAGTTGTTAATATTTCTCTGGCAATGATTTTCGCATAGTTGCGATTTAGACAACAGTTTGTCTACTCATGCACGGTTCCACACAAGAAGGTGGCTGCTATTTTTGGTCCCCTTGGCGTTGGTAGTAAACGCTGCCAAACGAGGCATATTCGTCCCTGTGAAATTTGCAATTTACATACTAGTAGGTGTAGTGGATCTTATAATTGCAAATTTAAGATAAGAAAGTGGGTCTATACCCACTAATTGTATAAGCAATGTAGCAAAGAATAAAAGCTTGATAAACATGTAGGTGTAAAGTGGGACCATAATTTTTCAATTTATTTAGTAGTAATAACTCCAAGTGGGATGTTATACAAAGTTTTTTTGTTTATTTAATGTAAAGAGTAAAGAATATTGCAAATAAATTTTCAGGTGATTTGACGTCAAACGTGCAGGATACCGGCATTGGTGAGCCACATACAAAAAAGGTGGCCAAACAGTTGGCGTCTGCGTTGGAGCACCTGCACACACGCGATCTGGTGCATCGCGATGTCAAGCTCGACAATATCCTCGTATTCAAGTCGGACTTTTCGCGTATCAAGCTTTGTGATTTTGGCGAGACGCGTCGCGTGGGATGTGTTGTTCCACGCCGTAATGAATGGCTACCTTACGCTCCACCAGAGGTTTTGGAAGTTCAAACAGATACAGATTATACGTAAGTTTTTATTATGATAAAAATTGTTATTAACAAAACATTTGGCTCTTTCTTCACTTTCAACGGTCAGGGCCCTCCTCGTCCTTGTTCTTCTTTCTAGGTCTCGGGTCTCTTGTTATAGAATTGCCTCAGGTTTCCTGAAAGAATCTCTTCAATGTTACGGTGGACGACCCAGTGGTCAGGGCAATTTTCAGAATAGATTTAACAGAATTGGACCATTTGCTATTTTGTCACTTTCGTTTGGAAATTCATTTTGTTATGATCTAATAGATCCCATCAACTCACTTAAATGGTATGTCATTACATAAAGTCTGTAGTATGAAATTTCTCTAAAAACTGAAATGCCCAAAGATTCATTATTATAATCAATTCTATCACTGTCACTCCTCAGAGTTTTCGTAAAGAGGTAAACCATGCTTCTCTTTATTTTCGTAGCACTTCAACCATCGTTCTTGCAAATGTAACCTTTTGAAATAGGCAAGATTTTGAAGTAATACAATACAACTTTTTCCTCCCTAATTGAACCACCATTTTGAATGGTCCTCCTGATCGCCATTAAAAAAAACCCACCTTCTTCTCTCAAAAAATATTTGTCAAAGGAAAATACTAATATAACAATAAAATATATAAGTATATAAAATGCAAATACCTGATTATTCCAGAGCTGTGACATCTCACGATGTATGGCAATTCGGCATTGTGATCTTTGTCTGCCTCACTGGCTGTCTTCCATGGCAAAAAGCAGCCCGCGATGACCCTCGTTTCGTTCGCTACCTAAACTGGCATCTTAGCACCATGAAAATCGGCCGACAACCAAAACTCTTCAAACTTATCTCCTCGAAAGGTCAACGACTATTCAAAAAGTACCTTGAACCACGTCGCGAGAAACGTCCCAGTGGATTAGCGGATCTCTACAGATACATGAACGACCGTTGGCTCTCTAAAGTTGGCATAGAGAAAAACAACGAGGTGCCTACTGAAGAAGAAGGTCTATGCCCATCGATGTACAGTTTCCATTCCAGTCCCGAAGAGAAGGACCGCCTTCTGCACACTTTAACAGCATATGGCCTTGAGACGACTGTAGATAGAAGTGCAAAGAAAGATCGTATCCGGGACTGGATTCAGAATAGTGTGATTGAAGAAGAAGACGAGGAAGAAGTTGAAGATTCCGAAAAGGAGCTTGAGGATAACCAAAATGGACCAATGGGGGAAATTTTACAGGACCGGGGACCGATTTCCGAGAGACGGATTAGTAATGGTCACGCAACGATTGAAAGGAAGGTGAAACGACGGAATTCGACGACAAGCCGACGGAGTGTCCGGATTGAACCCGAAGTTTACTCCCCTCCTATTGACCCTAGAATTCCTCTAGAGCAACAGAAGGATAAAATTCATCCTCAGGAAAATAGGACGTCTTCAAAACCGAACAAACTGGTACAAATGAATTCGGTTGAGTCTAGCGGTAATTCCAGCATGTATACGAGTAATGAATCATCCACATCGCAAACAACGATAAATTTCGAACATTTTGGTGTACAATCGGCGCTACCATTCCATAATATTAGAGTTCAAAGCCATGATTACACAGTTCAGCATAAAATCAACGTTCAGGAACCTCAGAACAAAGAAAATCCTCAAGAACAATATACAATAATGCCATCTATTCCGTCCAATATACCTACTAATCCAGAAAATCACAGTGACCAACAAAAAACTCCAGAAAATATAGACAGAATTGATAACAGCAATCAGAATCCTACGAAACGTACTCCTGTGGTCCCAAAGAGGTCAATGCGTGAAGAGAAACGATTCGCTGCGTATCGCAACGTGGGTAGTAAGAGCTCATCGAGTAATAGCAACAACTCGAATGAAATTTCGAAGAAATAATCTGTTTTTACTCATGAAATAATCTTTCTATTTATTGTATGATTGTGAGTTGTTTTCGAACGTATGCGAATGTAACAGCGACTGTGTATGCGCAAATGAGTGTTTGAATATGTGCTCAAATATTTGGCAATAAACAGGATGAAGTATTGCCAGATGTATTTTAATAAAACAAGCATCTACCGTGGATTTATTCCTAGAGGGAGAGGCTACATATTGTTTTTTGATTACGTTATAATGTTACCACGTTTTTACTTACCAAGAAAAATAAACTTATGCAAAGGATGTTTGTCTATCCATTTTAAATTCTGTTTTTATGTTGCTATTTTAAGAACTATATTTTCATGTATATCGCATTGTTTTAATAGGAACTGATATGATAGGGGTAATAATCAAGAAGTTGCTTATTTTTATTTATCAGTTGTTTGACCTTTTTTATGCCTTAATTGGCTCTACTTCCGGACACTGCTGATTATTTGTTTTGTGGAGGTGATGGATGCCGGTTGATGATGAGATATAGAGAGTTGATATATACACAGTTTATTACAAGACAGATATGAAACGTTTACAAACAGACAACAAAGAATACAGTGACAATCGCGAGGTAGTAGAAGAGATGTTGTCTGTACGAAAGCAGAGGACTAAGTCCCGAGACTAAGAAAAGGAAACACAGTGCAGCCTGGGATATAAAAACAGTCGGTCCAGGTAGAACAAATTGGCGAGCGAAAGAAGTACATGCAACGGTTAGTTTGGGTTGGCTTACTACGAACATTTGCTTAGTGGGAATTTTGGAGAAACACATGTTGGAAGAGAGGTATAGAAACGTAGTTGAAGAACGCCACAGTTCCATGATGAAGTTAAATAGTGTCGGGCTAAGGGAATCACCTTGTCTTACTCCAGTTCCTACCTTTATTGTTTCTGTTAGCTTTTGAAGCCCTGCTGTTCATCTGATAATGTAATATGTACTAGGATCTTGTTTGCTAATATTCGAGTTGTTAATTTAAGGTGGTGTGCAACAATGTGATTATTCGGTAGTTTACTGGTTCTTGCTTTTATACAATCATAATCATTGTGCTCAATTTCCATTCAGTAGGTATTTTCTGATGTTTAAGGATTTTATTGATCAGTATTTGAATTTCTATGGCTCTTCCCCGACATATTTTAGGGCCCACTAGCTTTTCTGTTTTTTAATTTTGCAATTTCTCTGTTGATCTCTTGCATGCTTACTGGGTGTGTCTGTTGTTGTGTTTATTAACATGAGCGGCTCATGTTTGTTCTGGTTTGTGTCTTGGTATAGATGTTTGATATGTTTTATCCAGATGCCTTTATATATACTTGTGGCCTTTGAAAGTCGCATGAGCTCTTGTCTTTGGTTTCTGATCTTCGATATTATCTTCTGTGGCCCGTAGAAATCGTGCTCAAGCTGCTTTGAAAAAATTCTCCAGTATTCGAGTTTTGTCTTCCGCACTAATTCATGAACTCTCCTCGGATTTGTTTGTACCTGTCGTATGATTCCTGTTTTTTTGGAAGTAGCCGCACAAGTCAAAAAGGGACTGAGAGTAGCAGGATGCCTAAGAAATACGATATGTAACAATAAGCACGTAAGAGAAGAAGCTAAAGTGAACATACATAAGACAGTAGTTAGACCTCTCCTGACGTACTCAGCCGAAACACGTCAAGACACTACAACTACCCAAAGACCACTCAGAACAGCAGAAATGAAAATACTGAGAAACGTAGAGGGCGAAACTCTTCAAGGTCCGATAAAGAACGAAGACATCCGAAGAGGTTGCAACAACATAGTGCGACATTGTGCAATGGTGCAAAAACTACTAAAAATGGGGCAAATAGACGAAACAAGAATAATCCGAATAGCACGAGATAAATCGCCACGTGGAAAAAGATCCCTGGGAAGACCTCGTAAGAGATGGAGTGACCACTTAAAACCTAACTGAAATAGGAATAATAGAATTGGCTCTAAAGTGCTTTAAAATTAATTAAATATAAAAGGCCTCCTCACCAAATTTTATTTGATTTAGGTATGGTTGACTAAGAAATCCCAGGAAAGAACCAGTTTCTATATTATCTATGATGCTGATAAAGATGCTTTTTTTATATTAACTTATGGTAAAATCTGTTTTCTGAAAACTAATTTTATCGCCTTGAAATTATTTTAATGAATTAGCATATGATAGGAATCGTTGTTGAAAGTGTACATTTCTCTGCATCGATTCCACTTCTCAAGTTTCAATCAATTTGAGTCAACATAAGCTACATTTTATTACGTTCGTTTCTTGACAAAATTTAATGGGCCAATAAAATCGCGCAATAAAAACTCGAGGGGACTGGTTTCTATGGTTACGGGCCGTCGCAACCAGGACAATCAGTATGTGAGCAAAACGAACGTCTGCGTCGGTAAATTCCGTAGTTAAATACATTCGAATCGTATTTCGCCTGTGATCTGTGGCAATCCGAGACGGGTGCGGCAGAACTCGACCGGCAGTTGCCAAGTTGCCAACACTAATCATATGCCGTTGAATGCGCGTTGTTACGAGAACTAACCTATAACAACTGTTATATATAATTTGCTAGAGAATCAACATTGTGAAGTGTGAAGAAAATGTCGAATATATGCCGAACCTGTCTGTCCAAGAAGGAAGAAATGATATTGATCTTCAACCAAGACAAATCACCATTAATAATCGACATGATTATGTCAATATCTTCTGTAGAAGTAAGTTATCTAGTATTACAACGAACAATGTTGGTATGCCGCAGTTAGCTGTCCTGCTTTCTCGCTAATAACACTTTGCATGCTTGACTTGTTGACATTTTTTCCGGCGTTCTGTGATTCGACACAGAATGATATGCCTTGTATACCTTGTAACGGAAAATGATGGAATTAATTGGGAAATTCAAACTTTAGGTTACTAAACTGAGGTTAGTAAACTCTCAACTTTCAACAGTTCCAATTTCGTTTTTATTGAATTAAACGATAAAAAAGTTCCAACAGTTTGTAGCAAATTTTTATGCTTCTAGGAATAGTGCATATATTAATAAAAATAGAATCTTTAGGATTAGGAATCATTTTTCTGAAACCGTGGATGATGACTTATAAGACCCAACTTCAACGATATATATATCATAATTTCTAAACAATTAATCGAAGCACTTCTGCAAGAGTGAGTAATAAATTTTATTCTGAATCGACTTTTATATAATTGGTATACGTTGGAAGAAAGAAAATATAAATAAAAGTGATATAGTCATCATAAAAAAGGAAACTCACGGTCCAGCTGACTGTCGCCATGGAAATTGTTATATAATCGAAATTTTTACCATTTTAGTTTATACCAAATGACAATCTACCTTCTCAAATGTGCATCACTTGTTTTGATACTTTAAAGATTGCATATAACTTCAAAGAGCAAGTAATAAGCTCAAATAATGAATTGCAAAAACAAGCACGATCAAAATTGCTACCACTTCAAGGTACTATATTTAGGAAATATTTATCTTTCATTGTAATCAAAATGACTTCTTGTTTTAGCAGCAAATTTCGAAAAGGTTGAAATAAAACAAGAGGCTGACCACTTTTATAATGAGGAGAAAGAATATATGACTATTGGCGACACAAATGAACATATATCTGATGAAAAATTTGCATTGACTGCTGATGAGCCTCGGTCAAAATATCCTGCGCCTCTGTCATCAATAGACCCTTTGTCAGAAACTCCAATTGAATCTGTTAAGGTTGAACCAACCCAGAGATGTGAAGATGTGGATATGCCTGGGGCAAGTGCATCCGAAACTATTAGTTCCCATTTTGGCGAAACATATTTGACGCTTGGAGAAGATGATGATATTTTTGTAAAATCTGAAGAAAATTTCGAAACCACTCCACAACAGATTATGTATACAAATAATACAGCTGATGACGATTTTGGTCCAGATGATAATTTACCTTTATGCGTACATGTAAACGCTGGTAGCTGCAATGAATCTCAAGTTCAGCAAATTTCGAATGAAAATAGCAACTTGAGTAGTCACTCACAGAAACGAGTTTATGCAATGAATAGTGAATTATCTGCATATGAAGAAAGCAGCAAAACTTCTCAAGGGTAAGTTTTTATATCTAACTAGCTTTAAGAGTCATTTCGAAGTATTAAGTTGCACTGTGCAGCATGGTATAGTTTTTAAAGAAATTGACATTAATTCTGCGGTAATCGTTATACTTATGTTTCGTAAAATATCTAGAAAATTGCTGAGGTTCCCATTTTCCCTTCATCATCTGTCATGGCGCTACAGCCCATAACGAGCCTTGGTCTCTCCCAGATTCTTCCTCAATTTCTTCATATCCCTCATATTCTCATAGATACCTTTCACTTTATTATAAATAACTTTAACTTCCACTTTCTTTGGGGATGCATGTGCTTATCCATTTCAACCATTTATATCCAACTTGAAGTGGCAGCCTGGCCCGATATCCTATTTTGTATTCTTGTTTTTGTAAATTTAGATTTTCTGCGAAAAAGGCTAAAAAAAAGTTAAACTTAAGTAACCCCAATGATTTTGCGGGAATATTAAACCTACTACAGGAAGATGATGAAGATCCGGCATTGGTTGAAGATTTGGGAGTAGAAAGTGATATCGCTTCTCTGGATGAGGTAGGAAAATATTGTTTATTATGAAATAATTTAGGCTAGATTATATTTAGGGTATATTGAATTATAGATAGGGGAACGTGCAGAGAATTCAGCAACTGGACAAGAGGATGAAGGGGCATCCGAAGAGGAGGGCGGATTTTACTTGGAAGAGGAGAATTTTTATCTTGGACGAGATAGAGAGACAAAGTGGAGCAAGAAGCCAACTTCTGCTGCTCGTCGACGTAAGCAATCATGCAATATCAGTACACACCTGCCAGGGGTAAAAGGAGTCGCGAAGAATGCCAAATCCGCATTAGAATGTTGGGAATGCTTCTTCGGTAAGGAAATTTTGGAAATAATTGTTAAGTTCACTAATGAATACATCCAGATAGTCAAAGAAAAATTTGCCAGAGGGAGGGATGCGAAGGAAACAGACGCAATCGAAATCAAAGCCTTTATCGGTTTGTTATACCTAGCCGGTGTTTACAGAGGAAATCGTCAGAGTCTGATGGAGCTATGGGGGACAGAAGGTGACGGCGTCGAGAAATTCGGACTAGTAATGGGCATTAAGCGGTTTAGGTTTCTCTTTCGTTGTATTCGATTCGACAATTGTACAACCCGAATTCATCGGAAGGAATATGATCGACTTTTCCCAATCCGTGATCTTTTCGACCGCTTTGTTAGCAACTGCCAAAAGAATTACATCCCCGGAGAAAATCTGACCATGGATGAAATGTTACCGGGATTTCGTGGTAGGTGCGCATTTAAGCAATACATACCCACTAAACCGGCCAAGTGTGGTATAAAGTTATTCGCCCTTGTCGATGCAAAAATGGCGTACACATACAATTTGGAAATTTACCCTGGGAAACAATCTGTAGGACCATTTTGTGTCAGCAACAAGCCAGCCGATGTGGTGAAACGAATGGCTGAACCTCTGTTTGGGACAGGGCGAAACATTACTGCCGATAACTGGTTTAGCGATATCGATCTGGTCAATGATTTGAAAACAAATAAGCTGACATATGTAGGCACGCTCAGGAAGGATAAACAACAGTTGCCATCAAATTTTGTCAACATCAGCGGAAGGGAGCAATACAGCAGTTTATTCGGTTTCAATAATCGGAATTCTCTAGTGTCTTATGTACCCAAAAATGGGGAAAATGTGATTCTCATTTCGTCACTTGGCGAGACAAATTCCATCGATGAATCCACTGGAGAGCAGCGCAAACCAGAAATACTCACGTTTTATAATTTGACAAAATCTGGAGTCGATACTGTCGATCAGATGTGCGCAAAGTTCAGTGTAAGCCGCAACACGGGACGCTGGCCGTTGGTCATCTTTTTTGCATATCTCAATCTATTTTGTGAATAATTGAAAAATTTGGTTCAGTCTAAACTGTTCTTAATGTATTAAGCTTGTTCTTTTTACATTAAGTTTAGTTCATTCACTTTCCCCAGATCTTAAGACCTTAACCTAAGGGGGATTTGTATTGAATATTATTCACACTTTCGAAACTCTTCTCCCATTAATACTTTCAATGCTTCCTCTTTAAAGCCAAACCTTACAGTTGCCTTGGTCACTTTTCCGTTGCTCTCTGCATCCAATTATGACCTCTTTCTTCACTAGCGAATTTCTAGAGTAAATTTTGACCAGGGACAAATTAAAACCGGCATTAATGGGATTAAAATAGGTTTTAGTGCATGCCAATTATACTAGGCTCGATGGAGCAAAAGTGTTTCATCATCACCAGAAGTTTCCTGTTAAAATATTACTAAATTTGCAGCACAGTGTTACTTAATCTTCATTTAGAATTTAAACATATCTATATCTTCACGTTGAAGAAATTAATACATCTACAATTTCTTTCCAGTGACAAACCACCCTACAAGTGCCCACATTGTAATGAACAATTTAATTCGAAAGGTACATTCAAATCGCATGTTAATAAGCACACCAGCCCCCATAAGTGTGATCTTTGCGATGAAACCTTCGGCTGGCCCAGCGATTTAAAGAGACATATGAGGAAGCATACACAGGAGAAACCCTTCAAATGTCAATTTTGCTATGCGTTGTTTTCAGAGTCTGGTAACTTGAATAAACATCTTCGCAAGCAGCATGCGGGCGAAAACACCTCCAGACCCCATAAATGTGAGATTTGTGGAAAAAGATTTGCCTTTATCAGCCGTTTAGAGAAGCATATGAAATGCCATCCGCCCGAAAAAGTTTATAAATCCAGACATACGGGTATTATCTACGATTGTGAGGTTTGTGGGAAAAGCTTTTCCTGGCTCAGCCGTTTTCAAACGCATATGAAGAGCCATACTAACGAAAGGCCCTACGTATGCCTACAATGCAATGCTAGGTTTACGCTGGCTTGTAATCTGAATCGACATATAGCTAAGCATAAGGGTGATGTCACTCCCAAGCCCTATAAATGTGAAGTTTGTGGGAAAACCTTCTCTTGGGTGAGCACTTTGAATATACATATGAGAAGTCATACGCAAGAAAAGCCCTACACATGCAAACATTGCAATATGGGATTTAAGGAGGTAGGTAATATGAATGTACATATTCGGAAGAAGCATGCAGACACAGCTAATGCAAAGTCTTAGGCGTCGTTCACACCGGCGACTTCGGCTTTGGGCTTCTATGCCTACCCTTGCCTAACGAATGTAGTTAAAAAGGGATAGTTAGTGTTGCTAGATTGCTCTAAACCAGGGTAATTAAACAGATGGGGCTTCACAAACTTTTACAAGCGTTGTGGAGATAACGAACCGTCGTAACGAAAAGTAGGTAAGATGAAATGGAGAAAAAACGACAACCGATCTGAACATGTGTTGAAGTCATGAATCCATCAATCGTATAGACGAGCGTGTACCAAAGCCGATGGGTGGGTACCACCGAAATGCGAAGCCGAAGCGCGCTCGCTGTGTGAACGCATCGGGCCTCGAAATGCGAGGCGACACCGCCGGTGCGACAGTCCTCTTAGAATTGTTAACATTGCAAAGGGACGCACCGATGAAAATCCGTTGAAATGGATTATGGAGATGAATTTGGATGAATAAAACCGAAGAAGCCGAACCAATTGATGTTCCCATATAGTTCTAAGCTACCTTCTTATTTTAATAATTCTAGTATATATTAGTAAAGTTCGTTTAATATTTGTCCAGTAAAATTTTCTAATTTCTTTCTTATATGGAACTATTATATTAATAATAAATATGAATATATTAATGATCCTTTTCTAACAACTGTTTCATTTGTAAGACTTATTTCGGCCTGAATGTTATTTTCCACACCAAATATTTTGATAATATCAAATTTATTAACAATATTTTATCAGAAAAATTAAAAATGATATCACTATAGGCAACCATATTTACCAGAATCAACTGCTACATATGGTAATGTATTGTACTATTTCTAACCAAACATTCCCATGTGTTTTCCTCAAAGTTTCTCAATCAATTTGGAATAATTTATACTAATAAACAAGGAAAATGGGTCGATTAAACGTTTCCCTCTTACGATATCTTACTCATGAAGACTTCAGAGTAATAACAGCCGTAAGTCAATGTGTTTATAAAGTTTAATCCACGTATCTCAATCTTACACTATTTTCGCCGTTAAAATTGATTTTATTCCATCTTTGCAGATTGAAATGGGAATGAAAAACCATGAATTGGTTCCAGCTGCTTTAGTTGCGTCAATTGCCAACTTAAAACACGGTGGTGTACACAAACTTTTACGTGATTTATGCAAAAACAATTTGTTAAGCTACGAAAGAGGCAAACGATGTAAGTTTCTACATTTACCAATCATGTTTTCATGGATTTATTTAAATAACATTTATTTGACTAATTACAGACGATGGATATAGACTAACAAACATGGGTTACGATTACTTAGCTCTTAAAGTACTCACGAAACGAGAGGTTGTTTCATCATTCGGTAATCAAATTGGTGTTGGAAAAGAAAGCAATATTTATGTAGTTGGAAATGAAGAACAGGAACAATTGTGCTTGAAACTACATAGATTGGGAAGGACTTGTTTCAGAAACATCAAGGACAAGAGAGATTATCACAAACATAGAAAGAATGCTTCGTGGTTATACTTGTCTAGAATTTCTGCAACTAAAGAGTTTGCCTACATGAAAGCATTGCATCAAAGAGGATTTCCTGTCCCTAAACCTATTGATTGCAATAGACATTGTGTTATTATGGAGTTGGTTATTGGTAAACCTTTGTAAGTATATTTTGTTAGGAAAAAATTTTTCGTTATTCGTAACCTCGATTTTTTTGTTTAGAATAAATGTAATGGAGGTTAATGATGTTGAAGCCCTATATGACGAATTAATGAACTTAATCGTACGTTTTGCTGATTCTGGTGTCATTCATGGGGATTTTAACGAGTTTAACATCATGATTACCGATGAAGATAAGCCAATTATCATTGATTTTCCACAAATGGTTTCAACGGCTCATCCAAATGCTGAGATGTTATTTGATAGAGATGTGAATTGCATTAAATTGTTCTTCAGAAAGAGGTTCAATTATGAGAGTGAATTATTTCCGAAATTTTCGGATATTGAACGATCTGATAATCTTGATGCAGAAATTGCTTGTTCTGGTTTTACTAAAGATATGGCTAGAGATATTAACATCGAATTGGGTTTGGAGAGTGCTTCAGATGACTCAGATACAGAAGAATATATCTCTGGAGAAGATGAAGAGGGGAATCTTCAGGAATTACAGGAAGACAAGAGAGTAGAAACGAAACAAAAGACAAACAACATAGTTGAAAAAGAGAAATATAGTAATACAGGTGAAGATTCAAATCAAGAGTTTCCTTCTTTGAGCAATCTTCTCGACGACATTAAAGCTGGTAAATTTGATACCAGTGATGCAGGTTCAGAAGAAATTGATTCAGGTTCAGATTCTTGTGGTGGATCTATTGATGATAATTTTGAAAGTAGGAGTGTTCGTTCTACAGCAACAACGATTCATCCCGATGAAATTAAGAGGAGGGTGAAGAAGCAGTTGGTCACCAAGGAGAAGAGACAACAGAGGAGACGGTGCATTATTAAGGGTGAGGCTAGCGCCGTGACTAGGAGTCGACGAGAGAATCATGATACCATTAAACATAGTGGCGGTATTTGGGATTAGGTTTAATTATGTTTGATTTAATTATGTACATGATTGATTTTCACTGAAATAGATTTCTTTGAAATTTATTAAAAGATTTTGATCAAAATATAAATGTTTTACCAAATATTAAGGCATTAGAAAATAATTGTCGAATTTTGAGGTCTTCTTTTTTATTAATTATAAATAAACCTGGGGAAGTTTCAATACCGATACTTCTTTATACTAAATTATAGAACGTAACCTATAATAATCCGCTCCTTTCCGAACTTTTGCAGATGTTCTACTTAACTCAGCATCCAACGCATGCGTGATGATATTGAAACACAGATGGCACGGCTATTGACATATGTGCTCTTCTACTTCCAATGCTGTGAGCGTAGCTAAAAAACTATACTAATCAATTCAGAATGAAATCTGAATCTCGTCTTCGGATAGTTTATTGTTTGATTAATTGCTTGATTTATATGTATATGTCGTACAGTTTTAGATTAAATTGCGCAGGAGCGATATTATTTATCGTTGAAGTGGAGTATAATTATGACAACTTATCAGAAGCGGGTTAAACACACAGTTACCTATTGAACTCAAATATTTATTAATTGAAACCTTGTTTTATCCACGTTTTAATCACATATTGTTATAAATTAAAATGATATTTAATTTACTTTCTTCACCTTTTCTATAATGGTTAAATTTGAAATTAGGATCTTATTTTTTTAAAATTTATGTATTTAATACGTTTTAAGTACAATGATAGATGTCACTATTATTAATTTCTTTGAAAAATGTCAAAAAGTAGTGTATTCTTTTAAAATAACATTAGTTATTATTTCTATTAAGTTTTCCTCATATATATTATTTGAAAATACAGTTTTATTTAAAGTCCTAAAATACTTAAAATATTGTTATGAAATTGTCTCACAGGTGGCGCTAGCTGTACCGAAAGCAAATATTTAACATAAATGTTTTTCAAAACTTCCATTATTGCTTTTATAATAGTCGTTCAATTTTCTTCTGTTGTCTTTTATTCTTATAGAACATTTACTATCCTAGACTAGTGTAAATATATGTCAGTTTACGTGATAGCAAACATGAAACTCCTATGTACCACTGGCGTACAACATAATTGCCCCAAATTGATTACCATGCCGTTGTACAATGTAAGTAGCGCGAAACGATGCGATGATGGCCTGCTTCAGGCAGCATATTCCTCGTCCCCGGACGTGTGCCCCCACTTGCCACCTCCTAATAGATTTACCATGCATACAAGTTGATTACACAGCAAGATACGTTTCGTGCGCGTGGTCCTCTCCAATGATCGGGGCTAATTATTCATGAATTCAAAGCGACATTGATCGCTTCCGGAGACGAGATGCGTGGTGGCGTTCCGCTGTCGTCTAATTTTCTAATAGCTCGCCGCGTGCACAATCTGTGCACTTGTGCATTTACCATCCCACGTTATGTCCATCCTGAAACATCCTTCGTGTCCATGATTCCCGGTAATTCTAGGCGGTGAGTTGCATGCAAAATAGATGCAAACGTCAGAAGTTAGTCGATTTCAGTGCAGTTAAACATTTCGTAATCATTTCATGTCTGCAGACAACAGTTGAATAGCGTATAAATGCGAGAACTCGTTGTTTTAATTACAGTCGCGCACTTGTAGCGACTGGGCAGGCTACTGTTTAATTAAAATTTAAATAAGTTAGGATGCATTGTGAGATTACAAGTGTGTAATTTCATGTTTTTGTTATTTATGAGGTTTACCGTTGTTTTAGAGTCGTTTTATGAGCGGAATTAGTTTGTTTTTCTGCACTTTGGGTGAGTAATTGGTTAATACTCGTAACGATGTTCGGATTAAACGGATTTATGTACTATGTAATGAATGTGCTTTAATATTAATATAGGAATTTATATTAATATTTAAATTAATATAAATGCTAATGACTTTTACAAAGAATATTTCCACAAAAGACAATTATTTGTTTAGATGGTTTATACTCAGAGGACAATTGAAAAATATTTATTATATTTCACGTAATTGAGGTTCTATATTGATAGTTTATATTCATTCACAACGTTCCACAAAAATGTAATATTGGACGAATAGCGAACCGCTGACAAACTTGTTAAACAAAGGAAAATCTGGGCCACTTCATAAGCACAGACCTCTTACGGCAATAGCAAATTCTCAAAGCAACACCCAAAAGAACATTTTCAGAAATGAATTATTCGGTAATATGTTCCTATTATTAGTATAATTTAGACGAGTTATGTTCTATGATTTATTTCCTTTGTACCATTACTGTTGCAGAATAGTGATGTCATAATAAACACTACTGTTCCTTTTTGAAACATAAAAGTCCGCTAGAAAATGACATGAAAGTACGTAAATCGAGAGTGTGACATTGGCCTACGGACATTTCCATTTCACTGCCGCGTTACGGCCCCTGCGCCACGACGCCATCGACTCCACGAATGCGAAATCGATTGACATGCGCTCGTTCTAATGCCATTTCCCCAGTTTCCGCGCATGTTGCATACGCCCAGCCAAATGCGTTACACGAAGGCAAGTGAAACACAATACCATAAAACGCCACCGACTGTTGTGTCTAATGAAGTGATAGTGGTCCATTCACATCCACACACTGCAGCAAGTACTTGCTGACATTACTGACACATTCGAGACGACTGAAAGACATCAGAATATCCAGCCATTTTCACTTTGGGTTGTAGCTTATACCTTTTTGACGCTTGCGAAAGACAACCTCATGGCGTTTTGCGTTGGAAATTCTAAAAGGGAAATATCGGAGAGTCACAAATAGGAATGTACTACATAGCACACAGTCGGGTAGGGTTTGGCAGAGCCTCCTGGGAGTGCGAAGATGAGCGAGGATGTCATTGCCATGGTAACACCCTGGCTGCATGCCATTGCAGATTTAAAAGCGCTCATAAAGAGCACAGGGATGTACATGCGTGTTGGGAGGGCAGTGTAGACGGGCTAAGCGATTACACGTAAAAGTACGCTGCGGCAAAATACAGCGTATACAATTCCAACGTTTTTGGATTAACCAGCAGGTTGTTCCCAACGTGTTGGAAACAGGCAGGTTCTGGAATGGCTCCAACGGAGGCTCATTTCTTGCTGTCATATGCTTACAAATAGGATGGTGGATACGGGCGAAAATGAAATTGAACAGGCGACTTTCTGTTTGTTTAAAAATATTTCTCATTTTTTATGATATTGAATTCAGTTTTGTTATAATACCTAAGACTTCCTAAAATAACATAAGATCAAGGAGGAGTAAAGGCTGCAACCCGTAGGCAAGTATGTCTTCTATTAAGTCCCTTGGATTATCCTCTTGGAATCCCTTGTTGTTTTTTGCCTCTCCTAGTATTTCTTCTATCAGTTTGTCCCTTTTGTAGAGCTGTCCCTTTTGTCCTTTCTTTCTGTTATCCATGACATAATTTCTTTGTAAGACTACTAGGATCCATTTTTTTTAAAGTGTACCTGTAGGATTAGGAACCGTTTTTTTTAACAAATCATTTCACTTTTTATTTTTTAGTTAGGCATAATTAGATTAGGTAAGATAATATCATGATACGTTAGGTTAAATTGGACCACAAAGTGAAGGAGATGCTGACTTCCTTAAATGACATATTGAGGAAGGATGGGACTCTAATTGTTGTCTAGAGGTTCTTTTTAGTTATACATTTTTGAGTAAGGGGGGGGGGGGGTGTGTTTCTTTGTCTATATTTGATAATTCGCTTGGCTGTACTAAAAACTCGATTGATGTGACACGTTGGGCAGGCTTAACCGTGATGGAACCGAGGAAATAAAACTTGTACATAATACTTGATGCCCATTAAGTAGTAATTACAAATTTATCGACCATTTGAGGACGATTCAACTATTGGAGATATCTCCTAGGGTTACTGGCTAGATCTAGATGAATAAACTTAACAGGTCCTTGAATGACTCGTGTACAAAACGAGTGTTATAAGGCCATTCTGAGTCTATATTTAACTCGCTTTGCTTAATTAATATCTCGCTTGGCTTGGCCAATAATTCTCTTGGCATTTTAAAATAATAAGAAAGTACTTACTACTTAACGAATACTTCTGGATCTGATGGCGATTCAAGAAATGTCTTCTCTGATTGCAGAGTAGACATGGTTGTTTAAGCTTAACTAGTATTTGTCCCAATGCATGTTCCTGAATCTGTCTTGCCCAATAAGACGTCCTACTTCAACACTGAAATCTGAAAATAAGTTAGGAAAACCTTGAATGCCTTACAACTTACAACTTACAACTTACTCAATTGCCTCCTTTCTAGTTGAGTTCAAATTTCCTCCTCCTCCTCCTCCTCTTCCTTTTCGGTAGGCTCATGCCTGTTTGTGGTGCTTCATGCTTCTTCCGTCGTTGATTTCCATGATTCTGATCACCTCTTCGGTGGTCTTCCTACCGGTCTTTTGGTGGCGGAGCGATTGGTTTTTGCCCATTTTGCCATCGTGTTGTTTGCCATCCTGTCGACGTGATCGTTCCATTGCCTTCTTCTGTGCCTGTCCCACTTGACTTTGTCTCCTACGTCCAATTTAGCTCTTATGGTGTCGCTTCGTATTCGGGCCCGTAGGATCACCCCTTTTATTCGCCTATGGATTTTCATTTCAGCCGTTCTCATTGTTTGTTTGCTTTTTGATGTTTCAGCCCTTGTCTCGTTAACATAAGTGAGGATCGGGCGAATGCAAGTTTTGTAAATGCGGGTTTTTGTTTTTGTGCTTAGGTATTTCTTTTTCCATATTATATGTGATTAGATTAAATGCAAGATGGTTAGGTTTCCCATGTTTGCAATTACTAAATGATTTGCTTGCTCTTTACAAAATAGTTTTCTATTATATTCATATCTAAATTTATATAAGGTGTAATTCAAAAAGGAGAAGATAGTAGGACGAAGGGAAACGGAAGACGAAATGTTAAATGTATTGCGAATATTTGCGAGATCTCATTCGGAAAAGTCATTCATGACACAACAAAATGCAAAATAGCAGAGTACGTCATGTATGCTGCGTAAGAGCATCGCTCGTAAACGTTGATGTACGATGTCATCCCAGTACATTTCCGCCATTTTCTATATGACGCCGGGAGCGATACAATTTCGATGGTGATGGTGGATGCGCCTCGTAGGAAGAAGACTGCTCTCTGTGTATATGCGCCACCAGGCACCCACCAAATGACGGCCATCTTTCCGTGGGATGTTACTGCATCCAATTTCAGTTTCATGTTTGAATGGCCGAAACGAGTTCATCCTTCAGCATTCTTTTGTTATCTTGTCTGCCAGATGAAAAATAGAGAGTACGTTTATTCTGGTTAAATTTTACTTTTGTTTAAATGTTTGTCGTATAAAAGTAAGTAATTAATTTTAATACATTTTTGGTTTTATTTATGTTTTACTAAATTAATTAATTTAATACAGTAAGTGAATTGTTTATAAGTTGAATTATTATAGGTTAAGAGGTCAAATCCTATACAATAAGTTGCCTAGATTTTCCTTTGGTTGGAATTTGGTACGCTATTCATCAATTTCAAAAAGCTATTTTATATGCTCGTACTTCTCATCATCATCTTGATTTGCTTGGAGTGATAGAAATCAACGGTGTTAGTCCCTAATATAACTAATTACATTGAAAAGGAATTGAATAGAGTTAATGACAACAGCACTCGATGTTCGACAAATCAAACAAAACTAAACAAACACGAAAGTAACTAAAAGATGATAAAACAAAACAGACGGCAAGATAATGGTACGGAAAATGAGATTCGAACCTCTGAGTACATGGATACGGTCAAGGATGGGCTCTAAAGCCACGTACGCGCGCTCTAAAAGTGAAAAACGTCTTACAATATGTATCTACTAAATTTCGTGCAAAGGAGAAGGCAAGTCGGTATCTTACTGTTGTTAGCTTTTCATAAACTCTCTGTTTTTTAGTTTTCTTGCTTGCAATAAAGTTATGAAATTAAATAAAAGACAAAAAAGGTTAGAAAAAAAAACAGACGCCAAACTACTTTAATATAACTATAACAAGATGAATCATTCATTAAAAGACTTTGTGGTTGGTAGCAATAAAAATCGCCTATAATTAATAAGTTTTTAATTAAATATGTATGCGTTTGAGAACAGCAGGCGCGTCTCAAAGGAATTTAATCTGATGCGGCAAAGTTCGTTTGAGCCTCGAATCACGGATGCTGCGGTTGAGCTGAAATTTGCGAGCAGAAAACATTCTTCATTCCGTCGATTCCATCGCTTTTCCTCCATTTGAATAGCACAACCGAAGCAATTAGTTGCTCCTTCTTAACATTCCTTTCATAAAAATCTATAAAATGCATAAAGAAATCATTAAAAAACTTAAAAGTGTAGAAACCTCAAGCAAACCAGACTTAAAAAAGATTAATGGAGATATATTACAGCGTTGCATGTGAAGCATTAGTGGTCAAATAGGCTTAGACAAGAAATGTTTGAGTTTCAGACTTTCCGGATGGGTTTTTCCTTGGCTTGGATAAAAAGAAAACTTTTTGCCACGTTTGCCTACCGAAGCAAAACCAGTGACTTTTTTGTTTAAGGCTCGTAGAGTGGAGGAAAAAATCTGTGGGAAATACGGTAACATGGAAAATGTAAATTCGATTGCGATGTGAATTGTGTTGCGAATGAGATAGAAAAGAGGGTGGATGCAAAAAACCGCACGCAACCAGCAATGCAACTAATAGCTATAATGCCAAAGATCCACAAGGGAAAACTACCCTTATCCGTTTAACGCAACCCACTTTGCACCGGCGCCCTTCTGCGCGCAACCAGCATTGCATAAGTTTAAGTTTTCCCAGCGAGGGAAAGCCCGTTGGGTGGATGGTTTGAAGAGGATTGGGTGGATCTCGCGAGATTTAGATGTTTAGATTTAATAATGCCGCAACCCAATCGCATATTCGGGTAGACTTGGGTCAAATTTAGATAAGAACTGGAATTTATAAGCATTGCTTTTGCTCCAAGGGAAAATATCCTTAGATCCTTAAAACATTTACTTAAAAATCTTTTTCCCATTGTAATTCTTTTTTTTTCTACTTTTATTCGTTGCTTTTCCTACAACAATTTATTGTTCTTGCTAGTAGAATTTACTGTTTGCAGCTTTATTCATTTTGTTTACAACTTTGTCTTTATTTTGCGATGTGTCGCGGATTTCGCTCGCGATGTTTTTGCTCCTGGCACAATTAATGATAGAGGAGATGCATCGTAAATAAAGGCGCGTGGGTTGGGCTGTAATATTAAAGATTGCTACCGCTATCGCGCAGAAGTGCATATTAATCAGCGGGCGTGATAAATGTGCGTTCGTCGTTGCCGGCGATGTTTGCCGTGGCGAATGTTTTGCGGGCGAAACACGAGCAGGAAGAGCCGGAATTCGCGATTTACGTGCGTTTGCCGCTTGTAAGCAAGCATAAAACATACGAGAATGTAGCATAAATTCGCATCAAAGCATGCCGAAATCTAATCTAACCTGGAAACAAGACTTTTTTATAATTGTATTACATTCTTTACACATATTTTATGAGCTATGGAAATGTAGTGCATTATGACTTTGTATTTAAAGGCATTCTTGTAAGGGTTAAAATTTTACATATTTTTTAGAATGAGATTGAACATTAATTTTGTATTTTTATTATGAAATATAGTGGTACCTTGAGATACCAGGCAAATTCGTTCCATAAGTTTGTTCGAATGTCAAAGACATTTTCTGGATAAATATATAAATAAATGGACATATCTGGATAAATGGACATAAAATATAAAGCCCTAGAAATCTTAGCAAAAATGCTTCGACAGAGAGATAAAGGAGCACGTAGTGAACCAATGTTGCGAGCCCCTTTTCGTAGCGTGGCGAACGCACTGGGTCCTGCAGAGGTGTAATTGTCACGGAAGAGAATGGTGGACGTGTACTGGGTTGGTGATAGCGTTGTGAACGCACTGGGCCGAAAATAACAGATGCCTATATTTTTCATGTTGTCACATACATTTATACATTTCAGATAAATTTCACTTGAATATACTTTAATATTACATATATTTTATATTCCTTACTTCTTCATGCGTTAAGTCCTAAGAACTCCTGCCAAAAAGACGTGGAGGTAAGACGTTTAAGATGCAAAACCGTCGCCGTCGTAATTCAATATCAGCACAATTTCGCAGTGAGGCGCATGCACACGTTAATGATATAGCATCGAGTGAATTACACCATTAAGGACACGAGCAGAGCGCGAAGCAAGCGAACACGTCGCCGTGATGTACACGTCGCGTCGACGATGCAACGAGGCGAGGTGTTAGCATGGTGCCCCTGATGCATGAACCCCATTGGCCCCGGCTACATAATATTGAATTAATATGCAAATGCACTATAAATTTCGCGTTCGCATTACTCGTCATGCGCATCGCGGTAGTGGAATAAAATTATGCTCAAACCGAAACCTTCGGACCAATGTACGAGGGTTGTACCAAAAAGTAAGGAACCTATAATCTTTACAAATCAAAAATATTGCTATTCAATATTGCATACATTAATAATAAGCACTGTTTTCTATTTGTACAAAGTTAGGAAACTTTACTTTTCTTAAAACCGTCGTATAACCTTAAACGTGGTAGCATAAACCTCTAAAAATCGAAAAGAACAATTTTCATAATTAATAATTAAGAAAAAACAGACATTGCCATTACAATGTTGAATTCCAACACTTTTAGGAATAATAATGATAAAAATCTATTTGAACATTTATTACGACACTAAAAACGCTGCTAGGAACCGGGCCAGCTCTAGAATGCTTTATTGTAAAACTTGCTGTTTCCGAAGATGGTCCGCAAAGGTGCGATAAATAATTTTCGCTTCGTAAAGCGCGGCGGCTAATAAACTATGATAAACGATCGCGCGGGCGCCAGCTGGTGGCAAAAACGCAACATCTACACACCGCAGACGATGAAGATCCTCTTCCAGGCGCACCGTTGAAATTGTGTATCATCCCAGGTATCAGCAGCCAGGGATATGGATATATCCGAGTGCCGGGTGGCCAGGATAAATGTGCTGGTTTTTCGCGCTACCTTTCTTTTCGAGGTTCGTGCACGCACGCACGTCTCGGAATGGCATTAAAAGTAATATATTATGGTGTTGCCACTTTAATGCTGGTAAAATAATGCATGTGAATTGTACCGTTTGGTGGTTTTCCCAGGGATCTGGGGATGTATACAAAAATTTGCGTATATAATGGAAGTGGTTTAAAAGGAGTGAAATGGTAGTTTTATATGAAAAATATTAATGTTTCTAGAGTTGAATATAGGTTAGCTGTATTGTAATTTATTTCTTATTATTATTTCTTTGATTTTGCTTGAGTCGGACTATAGGCAACCCAAAGTCATAGCATAGCTGTCAATGACAGATAGTTTTCAGTTGACTATAGGCAACCCAATACCCAGGAACCCGTGAAGTCAATGAAAGTTCGTGGATGTCGTTGATGTTCATGGTATCTAACTTTAAATATCCAAGATCCACGAATGTCATCAGATTGTCTAGACGATAAAAAGTATTAATATTTCCTTGAGTTTATTTGAGTTGGATTATAGGCAACCCAAAGTCATAGCATACAAGCTGTCAATGGCAGATATTCTTTGATTGACTATAGACAACCCAAATGACAATGAGAGTTTGTTCAACTTCAAATAACCAAAATCCACCAATATCGTCAGATTGTGAAGACATCCCCGATGATTACCATGAATCAACGACGAGGAATGAAGTCGTAGATCGTTGACAATCATTAACAGAAGGTACACGTATCCTTCCTTGATCCGACCAACTGTAATTGTAGAAATCTAAACGTACTAATAAAATGAAATATATTAACCATAATTCCCATAAACGTCTTATAATTCAAAAAATGAAACAGCAAAAAACTCTAATCTGACAGTGAATAAGTACAAAATGCGATAACTACGCGTGTAAGCAGCCGCCAAGTCCAAAAGGATTTATGAATGAATAGCAGTGTCGTGGACGGCGAGTTACGAATAGCACGAGTTATGTGCGATGGATACAGTGGTGCGCTTAGATGTTATAATTAATTATCATCGAGATCCGTATCTATCTTCATGTTGTCACGAGCGCAACGTAAATTACTCATACAAGGCCGCTCGCCCGGCGGAAGGAGGCAGCCAGTCGCACATCCACGAGCGCGTGTGCCTGCTTCAAATAAAGTGGCTTTGCAAGTATGATGTAGCAAAACCGCAGCCGGCTCAACAAGCGGTATGTCGCAAAGAGCACTCGATTTCCTAGAGACATTCGCCGGCGGTGGTGGCGGCGGCGTGTGGCTGACTTTTGCGTGCGATTCAACTATCGGGGGCCTGGAGGTTACTAAGCATGAGGAGGTAGCTTGTATGACAAGCACGTACATATGTACAACTTACACTGTAATTGAGAACTTTAGTACTTAGGCAGTAAAATAAGGATCAATATTGTGGCTATTTCCATGGTAATGTTCGCAAATTCAGTTACAATCAGTTTAGAAGTGGTTTTGAAGACCTCGTCCTTCTTCCTCCAGATGGAATAGATTAAATGAAGACAGATGATTTGTTTTGAAGAGGTTCTTATAGTGAATAAAGAGGTTCTTATTCTAGGGTTTAGGAATGAGCGTTTCCCGCCACATTTTGGCATGCTTTAGATTTAGTATTTACATTTCTTCAACTACTTTTCTATACCTCTATTCCCACATCTGTTTCTCCAAGTCTCACTAACCAAATGTTCGTCCTAAGCCAACCCAAACTAACCATTGCATGTTCTTCTTTGACCCGCCAATATTTTCTGCCTGAACCGACCTTTTTCTACACCCGAGACTGCAATGTATTTTCTTTTCCTAGCCTCGAGACTTAGTCTGCTGCTTTCGTACCGTCAAGATCTTTTCCACTACCTCGTGATTTGTACTGTATTCTTTATTCTGTGTTTGTAAACGTTTCGTATCTGGCTTGAAATAAACTGTGTATGTATCATCAACACTCTATCACTCAAAATCAACCGGCACCCTCACCTCCACAAGAGTATTTGTTATAGTTTGATGTTAGTCTTAATGAAATACCTATACGATAGAAACAAACAGACTTGTTTATACCTGCCAGAGAAGAAGCTGCAATATACGGAATCATGTCTACTGCGGAACATTTTCCCGCCTGGAGCGGGAACCAAAGGAAATATTAGTAAGTGCAAGTCGTGAACATCACCATATCTGTCCAGGAGAATACCGAATTCGAAAGACCACTTGCTCCGCTTAGGACAACGCTGGCCACGCCTAAAATAAACCTTAAAGAAAGTTAACAAAATTTATCAGAAAGTACTGCAAGGTCCTGCGTTCGATTCCCGGTGGATATATAACAGAATTAATTATATTGAATGAATTAATAGAGCTAAAGCATACAGTAGGCAATCGGTCTGACCATAGACAGAAATGGACCCACATTAAATTACACCTATAGGAAGAAATATAAGTCGACTCAATGAATTTATTATCTTATAAATATTACCATACGAATTTTATACGAAATCAGTTTAAAATAACGTTTAAATCGCAACATAAAATAGCCGAACCAAAACATGAAATATTGTGGTCATGCACAAGGCATAAAGGAAACCCACAGGCTAGAACCATCCTTGCATTCATTGAAGCAGGTAAACTAATAACTTTATGTGCGTAATATCGTGTAAGCCAGTAATGTGCTCGCTGTGCGCGTAATCAGCGTGCCAGGCGAGCACGCCAAAAGAATGACTTTGGCGCAAAATATTGGCAGCGCCACACAACATATATACGGCCGTAAACTAGACGCAACGTAATCCCGGGGTGCCGGCGGGATTCTGCTTTGTCGTCCCGTGCGGTGGGTTGGGAAGTTGGTGCTGGCGGGTGCTCATGAATATGGGACGTCGCCACGCGCGAGAAGGTGATGTAAGGAGTTGCAGCGTTATAAGCGTATTAAGTTGGAATAAAATTACCTTTATGCCCTCGGCGCCGCGCAAAAGCGCTTTAAATTATTATTAGCAGCACACATAACGCACTCATATATACAACAACAAGCAGCAAGAAACGTATACGTATGTGTTTTGTAAATATTTAATATTCTGCGCGGATTTTGTACGTACGCTCGGATGCTCATACTTTTAGGTTAAGTCGCGTTAGATGTTATTATGGCGCTGCGTGCAAGTAGTAAATGTGGAAAATGGCATTTGATTACGCTCACTGCGAGTTTCTTTGATGTGATTTGCATTATACTTTTACAAGTAGCTGCGGAATATATGAACTCTTAAATTTAAATTTTATTTTTAGTCAAGTTGAATTGGAGTATATATATATATGTTATGACATAAGTATATTTCAGAGATTATTCGTAAATAAATTTAGCAATTATGATATTGTCAGGGATTACCGCAGTAAAGCAACGTCGGACGTAGCTGGGCGTTGGATTGGTGACCACTTGGTCTCCCCACTCAACAAGAGGCTGCGGCGCCGTCCGCGAACTCCTGACTTCGCGGTAAAAACTCGAACGAAGGTTGGGCGATTCGCATGCAACGGTCCCCGGAAAAAAACCATATGCACAAAGAGTAACGAGAACGGATCGGACTGGGAGAAAATTACTAATCCCTTACACCACTATGTGGTAGAAAAAAGTTGTTGATTATATTATTATATTATTAAAATTGTCAGGGTTTTAGAGAAAGTGGACGCGCTAGCAACGCCAAGCCATTTGACTACCGGGCAGGGCAGAAAACAAAATGGATTTTAAGTACAAAATAAGACTTTATCCAAAGATAGGTTCACTCATAAGTTCTGGACATTTGCGTAGACTTAACTGCCACAGAAAGAGAGGCATAAATAAATAACAATAAATTTTACATTAAATGTTCAATCAATTAAGAGATTATCACAATATTTTCAAAATATTAAAGAAAATCCCATAATTTCACATCGAAATCATAAAAAAGCAAACAAAATCCGAATATGGACACCAAACCATTACAAACAAAGCCATTAAACGTAAATCCAACGAAGAGCCTTGTGACACGAATGATTTATCTCCCAATATTGAATTAGAAGTGTATTGCGCGTATTGTTTGCTACTTTTGCCGTGCTTCCCGTTTCGCGGCCGCTACATCCGGCCCCATCCGAAAATACAATGTGTATGTGTGTGCATTTGCCGCGCTCGGTTTTAATAACAATCCGATATTCGCCGGACGAGCGAGAACTCGGAATCCTCGCCAACCGCATCGACGCATTGTTCGGCCACCACGCAAAAGCGCTTAGTACGCCAGTTTGGCTTTCATTTCCGATTTAAAAGACCGGAAAAACGTACGTACGAGCCGACCAGCAGACCGAGCGGCGCACATACAAGTTAATTAGTTTTAAATTCAAATTTAGGACTGCGCCTCGGTCTAGCCGGAGCCGGCAAATTGAAATGTTTTAATCCGGTTTTCATGTGCTTTTTGCGCACGTAAAACACATACATACAGTTATACATTTAAACACACAGACCGATGGATATAACACACGGATAGCACAGCACGTACGACAGCGCAGCAGCAGTTCGTTGCGAAAAGTTGGCGAGACATTCTTTTTCTCGTTTTGCGCACACTTGCGCATTGTTCCCACATGTTCATTTAAGGACGATAATGAAAAACGTGCAATTTACATGTTTCATGCGTTTTTGCACGTCTGAAATGTGCTGTGATATGAAAGAATGTACGTAACTAAATTGTTTTTTAAGTTGATTAAAAATGAAATAAATTATGAGATTCGTACTAGGAATTTAAAAAAATGTTTTGCAAATTAAATTAAAATGTGAAAAAATCTTTATTCAAATTATCAAACTCTCATCGAAGAAAGTATACATACAAACATCGTAAAAATAATCTGGTAATCAATTTCCAACAATATAACTAACAAGGAGAGTGTCTCAATTGTCCGTCGTGGAAGCTGGGGGTGGCACCCGACTACTGAATCTACAGAATATTCACATACCAGCCAAATCACTCAACAACATCTAATAACATAAATCAGTATAAAAATATAATTAATATATAATTAATACATATCGGAAAGACATTAAAATGTCAATAGACTTTAAAATATATGAAATTATTACTATTGTAATAAAACGATAGCTGTTCGAAATTGCCGCACTTATTTGACTTTCAACTGCGTCTGCGCTGCCCACTTAGGACTGAACCAGCGTAGAATGAGGTCGTCGTGAACCAGTTTTTGATTGCTTGGATATCGCGTATTGTATGAAACACGCGTTTTAGTCGCCATTGCGATACGTGTGAACCTACACTCGTCCTTTTGTGAAGAGGATTTTGACGGGTAACTTGAAATCCTGGTAAAACAGAGCTCTCACGCCTCCATCTTGGCATTTGTTAAATAAAGTCAGTTGTGTTACTTCTTTATATCTGCGTGTGTCTTCTTTTGTCTTATATTTACTGCCACCTACCAAGTACATTCGTTTGTCACCATCATCTCCATTTCGAACGCCGCCGGGTAGGCAACCCGTCGTTTCCAAACGAGACTCCTAGAGCTCTTCGTAACCATGACACGCAGCGTTCTTGTTTACTATTTCCTTCGGTTTAATTATATTTAAATTCCAAAGTATGGTAACCTACAGAAATATTTAACCAACAATCCAATAAATATTGAAAAGATTTCTTATTGTATTTCGTACAAATATAAAACATGCTTTTAACATTATAAAGCTATTATTGAAAGAAACTTTCGAGTAAAACAGCTCCAAGAAAGTTTAAATTGCGTCTTTTAGAAATTCGCAACTACAAAAGACCATGACAGAAACACGAAAACTTCGCCCACTTTCCAAAATATTCTGGTGACTCGTTTTTTCTGCCCCAGAAAATCGCAGCAAAATCTGCAAAAAAATGTTATTCCAAAAGATTCACTCGAAACTGGGGAACAATAAAATTAAACACCGTGAAAACAAAGTGGCCCCGTCCCGTCACCAGAAGCATAAACCCATTCCAAACGCCGCGTTGTGCCGTGTGCAAAAAAGCAAGACTTCTCCAACTGCCATTATACCCTTTCCCGGCCGCCATTACTTTAACTTTTATTTCATTCCGTTCCACCGCTGCTTGCCTGGCGGATTCATGTCTTATTTTCATGCGTCCATCACGCCTCAACTTGCGATGAGAAGGCAAAACTTTTTAATCAATCCGGAAGCCCATAGCCGAAGCCCGAAGGCGCTTTGGGTACAATCGCGGCCGCATTTGTTACGCCTGAGAAAAATTACTTTCCACGAATCATTTGTTCGTCTCTCTCCTCCCTCCCACCTCACGCCCCACCAGCTGGGCTTATCAGTATAACATTTGCGAATTGCTTTCTTTGCTTTTCCAACGACGTAAGTATTCGTCTTTTACGTCTCTTTTTCTGCTTTTTTGTCTTAAGAGTCGGTCAGTAATAACCTGAAGAAAGATATCGTTTATCTGTCCGCGGATAAAGGATCTAAGGGCGTATAAGAATGATGACAATGGGCTGAAAAATGGGTTGGCGAATCCCCGGATGAATGCGCATAACGCTTTTGGTTGACGTGGCAATTTTCCGAAATTTCACGGTCTTAATGAGAAATGCAAAGAGATATAAATCAAAGACGTTTGCATGCTCCTGGCCGTTCTTATGACGGACTTAACAATGTTCAACAAAAGGCGTTGTTGATAAATGCGCTCTATTTGTTCGGACCGGTGCGGTGCTTCGAGTCCTTTGGCAAACAATCGTTTAGCGCACGTGCTTCTTTCGTGAGTATGTGGCTCGCATGTTTGCGGAAGCGTGGCGAACCCGTTGACAACGGGACAGCACAACACGAATGGCGAGCAGCGCAGCGGTTTTGTAAAATGTTTGACCCTATCTGACGTAAGCGCGAGTAAAGGAGTTTTGTGGCTATCTGACAATAGTTGTAGTGATGTTTTGTAAACTTCGAAAGGCGATTGTATTGTTTTTTTTGATAATTCTTTGTGTAGATCTGTGTAAAGCCCAAGACATGGGAAAATGAGACTTTCAAGAAAGAGAAGCAAAATCAATGTTTTTATTGGATTTGTTAATGTTTAGTCCAGTTTTACGATATTTTATGGTTTCTGCTCTTTATATTTCGTTTAGTACTTTATAATATCTCGTTGTGGCGCGATACTATCACGATCGAGAGATTTCAGAAAGAAGGACAAAGCTGAGAATAGAAAAGATTCTTCTTCTTCGTTCACCCGACTTGTCGCTGACCGGGCATAGGCCAATGGCCTGTCATTCTTCCAGAATTGCGTCTGGGTAACTATGAGCATATTAATTCCCTTTGGGTAGATTGCTAGCCTTGCCCAAGGTGAAGAAGACTTCTAAAACGACAACCACAGATGTTGATGTAGTTGCCGGAGCGAGTAGAGGTATTATTGTCACGACCAGGCTTTGAGCCTGGATCCCCCTGCGTAGTAAGCAGCGATCTTACCAACTGGGCTACTACGCTCATAGAAAAAATTGTAAATGCAGAATAATAATTTATGCTTTGAAACAGAAAATAGCAGTAGCACAGCATGGGGCATTGTATCTCTTCGTCCTGCCTCGGTCGCCAGAAATGTTCAGGACCGGCAAATAACAGAGTACAGAGGGTGACAGAGGGTGATAATGGTGATCACCGTGTGAATTTTTGAGAGTTATAATTGTGAATAATGGTTGCCCACCCCGAGGACTCGAACCTCGTCCGACTGCGTGGTAGGCCCAAGCTCTACCGACTGTGCTGCCCAGGTGGGCTTCCACGCAATATTTTATAACATTTTATATTTAAAAAACACCTTAAAAAGTTGAAATAAAAGAAACATTAAACAAATCTATCTCCCAAGTTGAAAAAAAGCAACAAAATATTATGACGTCGTTAAGATCTTTCCGAAGATAACAAAACCTTTCAAACAACGATGTTACGTAATTTCACAAAATCACAATCATGTTGAATTATTCCACCCGCAATAAACCACCGCAAATAGCATGCACGTTTGTACTGTAAAGAAAAGAAACACTTTGTTCTACAAATTTGCATTTTGTAGATACACAGACAAGATACAACTCTCTACGAGGGTGGAAAGCAATTAAGTTTTTTAATTGCGGCTAGTTTGTTGGAAATTACCAGTAAGAAATTCTGCACAAATTCAACTATACGTCGTTACACAGTACAGTATACAGAACAAAGTTTCCCCATTTAATTTATGCGTAATGCATTGCACTACAATACAAAACACATCCATCGGACAATTTTCAGTTGACAATGCAGCATCGTTTTCGCGATGTCTTCTCTGCTCGCGGCTCTTCAAGCCGATGCCGATGCGTTATCGCAGTGCGATCCATTCGTTAAATGCGCTTTAATTGCGATATTCAACTGGGCGGCTGGCGTTCTCATTACGCTTTAATCGCGTCTTTTGAAACAGTTTGCGATTGTGGCTGGAGCGCGCTCGCAATAAATCACGCGCGCCGCCAACGACAGGACATTTGTTAGAGTATTTGTTTTAGCGTGCGCTGGCCAGAAAGGACCGCTCGCGCGCGCTTCGGCGTTAAGATAAATTACGCTTTGGGCGTGCGACCGCGGCGGCGGGCGACCGAGGCGATTTCGCATTTCGCGGACGTCGTTTTTGCATGTCGGGCTAAATTTGAATTAGCTATGTTTGCTGTTTTGCGGGTGCGTGTCGCGATGCCACAAACCGCATCACGCATTCACACTCATACATATACATAGGACACATAGGACAGGACAGGGGCAACAAGAAGGCATGAAATACCGCCGACAGACAGCTATTTGGCACTGGAACCAAATGGAATTATTTCGTTCACATCATGTGAGTGATGTGAAAGAAATAATGTGATTTTTTATTTAGAATGGGTTTTTATAGAAGATGGATAGGGAAATTTTCATGTTTCAGGGACAAATAGCCATTGTCTACATCAGAAAGGGGTATTTTACCTCTAAAAATACCTAAAATACTTTGATTTCATCGTAACTTCTTGGATTCTTAATTATAGTGCCAAAAGTTACTTTTCACAAAGAAGTTTTAGCTTTTATTATACTTGACTAGGGTTTCGGAAAACCCGAACTTTTCAAAACCCAGTTTCCGGTTTCATAAAACCGGGTTACATTTTGAAAGAGTAGTGAAATTTTGTTGACCCAGGACAACGTATCATGATTGAATTGATGTGGTGGATTTCGGTTAAACAAAATCAGTCTAGGCAATTTCATATGACGTGATTCAGACTCTTAATTTCGTTCATTACAAAGAGGGTTTGTCAAAAGCCGGTTTCGGATTTAGAAAACTGAAAACCGGGTTTCTGTTTAGAAGACTACTTACGGAATTCGCAGAAATCTAAATTACTTCAACAGTCATCAAAAATGACACGTTGGGAAGTTGCGTGGCAAGAAATTAATATTATTTCAGCTGATAGCACTTTTGTTTTGATACGCGTGAGATAACTGGAATTGTGAGCTTTTGACAATGACCTAGTGTTACACCTGGCGAATTGATAAATTCTGATTGGGCATTGAAATGTGTGCGTTCAGGTTTCAGTTTCGAATACTTCTGAAATGTAGTTCAATCAGGACTTAGTATTAAGGCTGGATTGGCAATTTTTAAAGAAAATCTGAATTTGTTCAAGAACTAAGGCTTCTGAAAACCCCAAACTCCGGTTTTCTTTACTGAAACCCCGGTTTCGGGTATTACGGCAATATTTGTTCCCTTAACATCAAAATTGATTGCATTCAACTGTTTTTCTAAAAGTTAATCAAGGAAACTTTTTCGCAAAACAATCAGTATTTTTATTTTGTCCAAATAAAGTATAATAAAAATAAGTTAGTTAAGGAATAAGCATAAAAATTGAGATTAGTATTTGATTGCACATTATCCTAGTCTCGTGCTTAACCGACTTTGAGATTAGTGCTTGCAGTTTAACGTCAAAATTATGCCATTAGCCATTAGACCGACGCCGTCGTAGGTACGTACTGCATGTACCTACGACGGCGTCGGGTTGCAATTAACTAATCTGATTCTATTACACGGAATTAACATTTACGTTTGTTTTTACGTCCGAACTGTACTACTTCAGGAATACTTTGTCGCCGCGCGCCGGCCGTAACCGTACACCATGGATTGCACCGCCATAATAGCTTTATTTCTTTATTTCCGCTTCGAAACTATTCCTGCAATTATTCCACGTCGCGGTGGCAGGAATCGCGCGCATCGCTACTGCATGCCAACGCAACAAAGACCACGAGAAAGAGAACGAGTTCAAGTAGCAAGTTTCCTGCGTGTTCCTACATATAATACAAGCGGTAATAATAGTAATACTAAACTGATGCAGGATGAAACATTCAGACCGCTCGTTAAGACGTTGTGCGCAATACGTTCCGCCGATAAAGAGCGATCTTGATACGCGAATCGCGGGTAATATGTAAAAATGATTTTGTTTCGTGCGAAGAAGCGAGGAGAGCGAAATGGAGTCAACAACGCCGCCGATTTCGCTTTAATGTCGCGTGCATTGTGCGCTTTCGTTCCGTGCATTTTCGACATGCCGTCGCGCGTTTTCAACAACACTGCTGCTAGGAGCCGGCTCCTGCTGCCGCGACTCGCAGCAATCGCCGTGCGATTCGTTACGTTCGTTACGTCTGTTTCGGCGCACTCAGCGCCGGTATAAATCACGAATAATCTCGCATTTATCTCGCGGCTGGCTGTGTGTGTATGTATGTAGGTAGTGCCACAAACTATTAGGACCACGAACAACATCGACAACAATGCGCATAATAGCGAAATTCTTGCGCATTTCTTTTTATTGCTTGTTTCTTGCTTGGCATTTACATAGTGTTCCTGATAAAATAACTCTCGTTTCTTTTTTGGTTTGCTTGTTTATGATATAAACACATTTTTTAGAAGGATTTTTCTTAAAGGGAGTACAATTCTTGAATTAGTTTATTTAACTCTTAAGGATATTTGAAGAGGTTATTTCTTAACGGCTATAAATAAGCAAAGCAAGCCAAATATTTCATTCCATTTGTTTAGGCTAATTCTCATTTTAAGAGACTTTTAAAAGATTTCACAAAAAGTTCATAAAGTTGCTTAGCATTGGGTTCGCAGCTGTGACGAGAAATCGTTGCGGCAATTAGCAAAACAAAACTGACACTAGGTTGAATTTCTGCTAAGAGACATAAATAATCATCTAACTTTCTCTAACAAAACAATAAAAACAAAAACTCTTGGATAGAGAATAGAAATAAACAACTGTCCATTATAGTATTAAAAACACTAATTGAAGCATATATAAAGATAGGATCCGCATAAGTCACAATTACAAATTAAAATTTTTTGCATACACCCTAAAACAGCAGACTAACACATCATTGTTTACGGCTCTGAATAAATTCTTCTGTTAAGTATGACATCTAGGCAACTTCATGAACTCGTGCTCGAGCTATAATTGTGATTGAGGTAAACATCGACTAGTGACATCTAATATTCAAAATTAAATACACCAGAAAAGTAATTTCAGAATCCATACATAGATAATACATATGTATACACAACACAACACAAGTGTCGCAGTAAAATTTGCAACAGATTTTAGTTCAACTCAAGCCGCAAATACAGAGTGGTGCCACTTTTTGATATTCGATTTCATTAATTTTAAATTATGTTTTTAAATTTGAAGACAATTTTTCAAATACACATTTATACTAAAACATATTACATATTATTATCATCAAAGGTAAATCTTCTGGGTCGTGCTGGAACATTCCTTCGACGAAGGGTATTAAAATCATTTGAAAATATGCTGCTTACCGCGTATTTTGTTTTTGCGAGGGTGACCAACTTGAAGATTTTAGTAGCTCTGAAGAATGACATTATAGGCAGACTTAAATCACGGTAAAAATTCGATTAAATTTGCATGTAGCATGTAATCTTTCTTTAATTATAGAGTCTTTTTAAATCAAGTATTGATAATATATCAAAAGCAAAAAGGTTATGTTATTCAGAGCAATAAATGAAATAAAATTGTTTATTAATATGTCAAGACTCGTCGCAGGTCAGAAACATCGAATATAGCCGATTACTTATTAGCGCCATCTAACAAATTGGGTTGAACTAAACAATTTTGTTTCAAGCTCACTAATCTAACATGTGCTTCTCTATCTTATATTTGCTCTGAGTCCATATAAACTCCCCTGATAAGTATATTTACCGAATCAATAATTAACGCAATTTATAAACATTATGACGACATATTTCCTATAACTAGAAGGAAAAAAAGAAATTGAAATTATAAGTAAGAGGAAATATAGATTATAAGTGTAAGAGGAAGAAGACCATTAAGCAGAAAAATGTCATTTAACACTCGTTGCAAGTTGCCCGTGGGTAGAATTCGATGAGTTGCCACATCTGATGCGTGTGTGACTCACAAACAACACCATTCCCGATCATTAAAAGTAATTAGAAGAATGAGAATGCCTTCGAGGACGACGTGAGTTGCGAGTTGCAGCAACTCACGTTGGGCTGCTGAGAGTGTGGCGAACCGCATAATAAAAGTGGAACTTGTGGGACGGCACCCTACAACGACAACGCCGATGAGGCGAAAGAAAAGTTTTCCGCCCGTCCTCCCCAGGGAGGAGATAATTGAAATGTGAGCTTACGCTCGTATGTCCTTGCATGCGCAACCATGCAGCTAGAACGCCCTGGATAAATCCACTCGCACGTCCCCCTTAAGTAAGTCACCCTCGACTTCATTCATTCAAAAGCTGTCCGATATTTAGTTTTTTTATACGTTTTGCAATTAGAGGGATAGTTGGGTAGTTGCAGGGAGCGGTTTTTTGGTGGGGGTGGTAATGGTAAATAAATGTTATTTTTTAGGTTATATCTATGCGATGTGAGGTAAAAAGTGTGCATATGTACTTATCACACGACAAATGGTTCTCAAACTGACTTGAACGTTGTTTTGTAAACACTGTTGTACGTTAAACATTTTTTGCGACAACTAGTGACTTAGCCCCAAATCTATTGCATCATCTTTTCTATGGACATGTCTCTAAAATACACCAAACTACTTGGAAACACCAATGTGCCTTTGTTGCCTAATTGGAAGTGCTGAATATTGTTTTGGTGCGATGTGATGTTAAAAATATGAATATGTGCTCAAAACGTAGACCAGAAGACCAAAAACTGTGTTTTTTAAAATAAGTTGTGGTGATTTGCGCTACAACGCTTTTGCGTTACCAGTACGTCACACAACACACTTATATATTCTGTGGAAATATGACTCTAAAATACCTGAAACTATTTGCAGTCTCACTGAAGGCACGCTTCGTATCGTAACTAAGTACTACAGATAGGGATGTCATCTTTTCACGAAGTATCGATACTTTTTGGTATCGATAATTTTGAAACTTCGATACTTTCGATACCCAAGTATCGAAAGTATCGATATTTATTGGTATCGAAAATACCAATTGGCGCCATCTGTAAATGTATTTTCAAACTATTTTTTTACAATATATAATATTATCGACACAATGATTCTGATGTTACTCGCACGTAGAATTAAATTTTGAGAATGAAAAATATCGTGGTAATTCCTAAGTAATAAAATTAATAATTTTAAAATTACTAATTGAGTAAATTACGAAATCGACTTCGAAGTATCGAAACTTGTATATTATCAACTTTTAATACTTTGATTACGACGAATTGATAAAATCGGAAAGTATAGGGAATATAACTTCTTTCAAAATTAGTATTTCTGTGAATGAGTAATAAACTATTTTGGATTATAACATAAAATGCATAATTTAGGTATTAATTTCCAAATATTTCAAGATTTTGTCGTGCATTACGTTTAACGGATTTTACTCATCCATCAGGGTTCGTTCCTGACTTTTAATCATTCAAAATGTATTCAATCGTATTAAATCTCAGAAGGTTCACATATGTCATTTCACGCAATTCGCTGACTTCAATAACTTAATTTAGTCGTCGTGTTTGTTCATGTTAAGTGATTAACAGATGACCTCAATGTAGAGGCATGTCAAAAAGTATCGAAAATAACTGATTCGATACTATCGATAAGTATCGAAAATAAAAGTATCGATAAAAGTCGATAAGTATCGACACATGATATCGATACTTATCGATACCGTTCTTTTTTTTGACATCCCTAACTAGAGATGCGAAAGTTGCCGGTTCAAGTTCGATAAGGAGCAGTACAATTTTCTTTAATTGATTTTTGATTAATCTTTAATTGCCTTCCAAGGATCATTTGTTTGTCTTATTATGTTCCCCCTTCCCCTGAAATGATCCTGAAATGGTCCCTATTTCAAATCCTATGAAATAACTATTTGATACTAGCTACTTGGTACTTATCTATATATCTTGTAGAAATTAATCTCTATTTACCAAAACTGGTTTCTATCAACATCCACCTTCCATCTAAACAGACACAAACTAATAAATGATTAATTGAAGCGTGTAATACGAAATTGAAAATCAAAAACACGTTATTAAACATTAATCCACGGCGCACAAACATTAATGAAACCTAAATCCTCTCCATTTTCCTCTCCGCCGACGACGGCAAAGGCGGGCGCGGTGGAAACTTGGGAAAGCCATGAAAATATAAAGCAAACTTGGCAAAGTTTCAAACTATAAGTTGTATGCCGAAGCAACACACATTTCGCATAGCGCGGCGCGGCACGGCTACTTGCCATCGTAAGATATTATGCATGATTTGCGCGTACCTGTCATAGATCAAATCCACTGCCACACTGTGCCTTCAACGCTGCCGCCCAAGCGTTGTAAACTACGCATAAAACTAACCACCCCACGCGTAATCCTTGCGCAGCAAACCATGAAACACGCCGATGTTTAACGTGCATGCCCAGCATAAGGCGGTTTTCAATAACTTGCCATAATGTGTCCGCCAGAGGAAAGCCGACTTGTATGTACGTGGTTATACTTGTAGAACCCTGCCTGCAAAACCTTCCGAAACTCGCCAACTCTCCACCGCTGAAACTTTACCATAATCCACAGACAGGTACATCAAATTGGAATTTGATAGCTTAGCACTATAACCTCCTTAGGGCAGGTCTAAATTTAGTACAGGAAAATCAATTTTTGGTTTAATCAAAGAGATTGCAGAGATGACCAGTCTCCATCGCTATCTCTACTTTGGTGTTTGGAAAGTGTATAAAAAGACAAGCGGTAGAGGTCGCTACTAAAAAGCGAAACGTAAAACTTACAGGGAAAAATGAATCATGAATGGGAAAGCCATGAAATTTGTGGAATTGAAAATATTGAAACTAGATAAGATACTGAATACTGAAGTTTATAAACGCAAATACTCTGGTTACATTTAAATATCAACATATAAATGAAGTAACTTCTCATTTACTAACAAACAAATATTGCTTCGAAAACGAAGTTGGATTCTACTTTCTTGCGACCCTAATTACTCCACTTCTAGCGATTTCTATTCCGCTGCTAACCCCCGCGAACTTATTACGTCTGCGCCCTGACAGTTTGTTAGCCCCGGCTAACTTGACGTAGTTCTCAGTTTACATCCGCAGCACCAAGGACTCGTTCTTTCTCTCAACGAGTCAAAAGTTCGTCAGAGTTAACTTATGCGCGCCCTTCTTCATCATTCTAATTAATTTCGCCGTCCGCTCGCCTCACTTGAAGCTCGCCCACCAAGTTCCACAAGCAAGAGTTACGTTCAAGTGATCTCAGCCCGTAGAACTCTCCTGCAAACTTCTTGCTTCGCGAGTCTTGTTTCAGTCTGGATATTGCGAAACTGAAAAAAAGCAACGCCAACTGGAAGAAAAAAAAAAGAAATAGAAAAAGGGGCCGAAAAGGAAAAAAGAAAGGAAGACCAACTCAAAATGAAAGAAAGCGCATAATTAAAGTCGCAATTAATTTGAATAACTATGCATTTTGATTCTGGTTGGGGTGATTTATAATTCACACCGCCTTCGTCCTTATTCAATTCCCCATCATCAATTGCAATTGAGGGATTTCTTTTTAATGAGCCGTTGATTGAAACATTTTTTATTGCTCTGTGAAACTCTCAGGCGAGTTTGCAGCGCGTGTTTTTCGCTGATGTGTGATTGCAACCTGGGAATAAGAAGTAAACAAGTCGAAAGATAAACACGTCAATTATTCACGTGTACTTATCGCGGCAATTTTATCATCGAAGGTATATTTTCCTCGGTTTATAAGTGTGTCCACTTCTTCAGTTCTTCAGATGACGCTTCTTTATTGCGTTTTCTTGAGGTTCTTAAGTAAAAATTATTCGTTTTGTGCCGGTGTACCGTGCGTAATTTAGATAACACGACGTACATTTGCGTTGGCGGTGGCGGCTGCATAAAAATAAAAATGTTAATTTTAATTAAGTGATAGCGTAATGGACGTATAATGAGAATAAATCAATGTTGATTAAATGGCATGAGATGCGGTAGGATGTTGGGTTTGTTTGTTGGATGTGTTTAATTTTGACTGAGTAGAAACCCGAAATTGAAGGCAAATAAAAGCTGCTATCCAATCTCGACGGTTAAAAACGAGGCCTTCATAAATTGATACTCATCAATTATGCCGGCTCGTGGTTTGATAAAAATTAATGAGTACGAAATTGATTTTCCATTAGCCGCTCCCTCCCTTGGGGGAAAGTTGTAAAATCCGGTCATAAATCAAATGGTTTAGCTTAAACTTTTCGCGGAATAATTAATGATTTTGTTTTGTTTTAATCAAACTCGCTTTCTTGGGCCTTTAAAATGTCATAAAATCAATTGCTAACCTAAAGTATTACCAATAATACTTTCTATAATGCATTTTTTACGGAAAAGGCATTTTAAGTTGATTATGAAAAGTTGATTGCATATTGTAAAACGAGCGTGGGATGGTACCCATTTCCTTAAGAGTACGAGAAACTCGAGTGAGGAAAGGGCATTCCATGCGAGTTGTACTCTATACTTTTTCTATGATTATTATGCGTAAAAATAATAATTTCTGCCCACCTGGGTAGCACAGCCGAAGCACTAGTGCTTCGAGTGCTTCGGCTTACCACGCAGCCGGTCGGGGTTCGAGTCCCCGGGGTGGACAACCATTATTCACAATTTATCACAATTAAAAATTCTACGAGAACCACTCTTCAAGAGATCTTCCACTCTTCAAATTCACACTCAGTCAACAATCGCAAAAATGTGCGCAACCCACTACATACACACAACAACAACATCACATTAATAACATGTAATATGTATACATTGGAAACAAATAAAAATTGTAAAGCCCGGCTGAATGACCAGTATGGTCGATGGCCAGGTCTCAGGACCGAATTTTTTTTTTAAATAATTTCTTAATTGTTTTAGATTCGTACAGCAATGTGAATATTATACAACAGGAGTAGAAAAATATATTTTTGAGCATTTCAATCAGCTAGATGTCAATAAAAATTAGTTTTTCGGGGATTTTGAAGATCCAGTAGGATTCGAGGGAATAAATGTACTATTTCCAAAAATCCCTGCAGTGAATAACTTTGAATGCATGAAATTAACGTTTACCAAATTTAACGAAAACGCAAGAAAATGAAGATTATTTAATAAACAAAATCAAACCTGGGGAAACACCGACAATATTGTATATTTATTTATGATTCTTTATGAATTGCAAACCATTAACAAACTATTAACTCAAGTGTCATAATTGTAACCAGGGGTTTGGAACATATTAAAGAAATTGAAGCGGGTTCCCCCAAAAGGTCGGCTATGGCCAAACACGTGGTCAGCAGTGGTCACCACTGCTCCATCTCCAATCTCAAATTTTTACACCCAGGCGTAAAAGGCTATAAACTGAATACGTTAGAAAATGTTTACATTAAGCGCGCCTTACACAAAAATGTCCACCTAATAAACGACCATCTAGATATATTAACGTCAAAACCATTCACGAAAATTTGTATAAATAGTCTGTAAGTTTAAGGTTTACTTTAGTATAATTGATGGAATTCACTGTCGGTTGTTGGTAAAACATTTTAAATAATTAGCACAGAAGTTACACAAACT